>JAJJBR010002431.1:0-14401 GCA_022817965.1 Solanum lycopersicoides
TATTTAGTTGTTGTTGTTATTCAGAATGGTTATTATGCTTTCACTTTAGCTTATTCTCTTTGTAGTTGAGGTAGGGGTAAGGTTTGCATACACTTTACCCTCCCGAAACTTCCTTTGTGGGACTACAATTTGTAGGTTATAGTATACATGGTGTTTGAGAAGAATTTGGACAATTTTCAAGAGTTTGAGAAGAGTTACCATATAAATCAAGGTCATTTTGGTCTTTTAAGGATAATATCGAAGTATATTGGGCTATATAGCTAAGTACAAATATAAAGTATTCCAAATCATATCCAAAATTTCACATATAAGGTCATTTTGGTCTTTTAAGAATAATATCAAAGTATATTGGGTTATATAGCTAATACAAGTATAAAGTATTCCAAATCATATCCAAAATTTCACATATAAGGTCATTTTGGTCATTTAAGGATAATATCAAAGTAAATTTATCTATATGGCTAAGTACACGTATAAAGTATTCCAAATCATATCCAAAATTTCACATATAAGGTCATTTTTGTCTTTTAAGGATAATCAAAGTATATTGGGCTATATAGCTAAGTAAAGTATAAAGTATTTCAAAATTGTATCCAAATTTCACATATAAGGTCATTTTGGTCTTTTTAAGGATAATATCGAAGTATATTGGACTATATAGATAGATAAGTACAAGTATAAAGTATTCCAAATCATATCCAAATTTCACATAAATAAGGTAATAGTGCAATCTTATCAAATCAGTTGTTACACAATAAAATATTTCATTGATAAAGTAAATACAATACAATCAAAATGAACATTGTATTCACGATCTTCAAATGTGTATCACATCAAACAACAAGAGGAGACACCTTCATCGGCGATCGCCGAAGCTCGACGGCGACGACGTTCCCGTGCCTCTGCCGCAACGGTGCATTCATATTTAGAATCATAATCTAAAAATTGAAATTTTTTCTTGGATCGTCGATTTAATTGAGGATTATAAATATCTCCATAATGAAGAAATCTACCATCTAATTGTCCTCCATAATATTCTAATTGTCCTCCATTATATCCTAATTGTCTTCCATAATTAGATTGATTAACAAAAAGATTAGTTGAACATTCACCAAATTGAAACCAACATAATTCTGCTTTTTTCCCTGCTTTTGATAGCCTTTTTAGAAGTAATTTTGGATCCACATTTCCAGAAACTTCAATTATCCCATCTCCATTCATTCTGAAATTTGCGATACCTAAAATAAATTTTGAAAAAAAAACAATATCAAATAAAGACGAATTAATAATTTAAACTCAACATGTGCAATAATCAGGTTGTTACTCATGTACGATTCAGAATACGAAAGTCAAACTATCTAAAAAAAAAATTAATAATCTGTTCACAACATCTTTAATTTTTTAAAATCAAATTAAAGGTTAATTATCACTTGGATAACAAAAAAAATAATCAAAAAGTATGTTATTCAAACTCACATATATTAACATAGAAAAAATAATAATTAAAAGTGCAAATGTATATACCATAAACATTTTTGAAGACTTTGGACACAGTTTTTTGCCATCCTGAAGTGCGATTGTTCACCCACAAAATGCAAGTCTATTTTTAAAAAATAAAAAAACAATGAGATAGTTAAAAATAAATTCATACATTATTAAATAAAAGAAAATGAACTTAACAATTAGATTAAAAGTACCATAAGAATAGTTTTTTTTGTGTGTGTACATATAGAAAAAAAAATAGAGTATAATATAGTCTTATACGTGAGCACTGAAAAGGGTATGATGTACCCATACCTTATAGAAAGGTTGTTTTCGATCTATAACGCAGAAATGTAACTGAAATAAAATAGAAAGAAAAATAACAAAAGATAGACAAATTTGTGTATACATACCATGAATGGATAACTTTGCATCATGAATTGGTGTTCTAATGTAGAGAAGGACATTGTATTCATGTAAAATTTTGAAATGATGAATTATTATTTATTGTAAAACAATTAAAGAATATTGGAAAATATTTATAAGACAATAGAATTATCTATTATCATTCTTTATATGGAAACAAGATCTTGGATATTGTTTATCACAATAACTATATAATTTCCAAGATTTCGTATAACAATTTGGTGTGAAAAATAAAATCTTTAGATGTCTAAAATTTACTAGCCAATTAATTAATATTCATGCCTCGTAAATTCATTAATGAAATTAAACTCTTCATCATGTAAAGAAATTAATCATTTTAAAGACTCGAATTTGATCATGTTACTTTTTAAATAGGTAAAAACACTGACACCATGCGTCCATGACATGCATGTATATTTCGTATACACACTTTTCACTAAATTATGATTAAGTAATATTTACAACGTAAAAAAATATTTTTCAATGAAAATCTCCAAAGAATAAAGATACTTAATTGCTCTTGTAGCTATTTTTGGGCTAATTTTTCTTCTCATTTCTTTTTGTGTTATACTATGGATTATTTTATTTCCATTTTAGTAGTGAGATAACTAATATTCCTAAAAAAGAAAAAGATTTGCGTTATTTATTCATTATTGATAAAAACAAATCATCGTTTAAAAAAATAAAAACATATCCAAAAGAATCTTCATGTTAAAGAATTGGATTTGTAATCTATAATATCAAAAAGAAAAATTAAAAAAAGATCAACTCACTATTAATGTTTGCAAAGGATTTAATTTATTTTTTATATATATTAACAACTTCATATTTCTTTTTCTTTTTTTTACTCTATAGGTGTAGTAGTATAACATATGATAATACTATCTCAAAGTCTTTTCTCCATATAATTTAGCATGTAAACCAAACAATTAAAATTGAGATTATAAGGAAAACAAAAAAGAAAAAAGAAAAATTCTACGATTAGTTAAATTTAAATCCTCACATATATAATAGTGGTGTTTTGCATATAGATTCTTAAAACAAATAAATTTAACTCAACAATAAAAATAATTTTAGTGATGAATAAGTTCACATTTACAACAAATAAATACTATTAAACAAAATAAGAAAAACGCACAAGTATCCCTAGACTATGATCGAAATTTCAGTTGGATGCCACGTAAGCTAAAAAGGTGCACAAAATTACAAAAAAAATAAGTGTAGGGGGCAATAAGACGATAGTTTAGTTAAGATGTGTCTATGAGATTTTGATCATAGTCTAGGAGATACTTGTACATTTTTCCAACAAAATAAAATAAGAGAATGAACTACAAATATTAATAAAATTGCTATAAATAAGTCTTCACACAATTACACTTACAAATTACAATAACCAAACAAAAGTATGGAATCGATAAAAAACAATATTAATTATAATAAAATAACTAATTAAAAATCTCGAGTTTAAGTTACAAAAACGAAAAACTCAAAGTCGGAAGCTCAGCCCTAAAAAGTGGACTTTGCAACACATAAGTTTCAATACAATCGAGCTCTTAATATAATCGAGCTCCAAATACAGATACAGAATATATTGCAATTACTTATATGCCCTTCTGTAGAATCAGACTAGTAAAACACCGGCGGTGGAGGCGGCGGCGCAGCCATGGAGTAAGGTGGGTAGGGTGGCGGAGGTAGGCCGTAGTAACCGCCGTGGTGGGGCAGAGCAAATCTGGAATGATTGAAATTACGAAATGGTCCTTGATTTTGAAATCCATTGATTGGGGTTTTTGGAGGAAGAAACAAATTGCTTGAACATTGACCATATTGAATCCATTCTAATTCTGCAGATTTGCCAGATTTAGCTAAATTTTTCATTAGAAGAGTTGGATCTACAATCCCCGATATTGTTACTTTTCCATCTTCTGACAATTTGAATTGACGAACTCCTGCGTTTAATAATAACGTATTCAATATAATTTCATCAGTAATGGGATAACAAATACGGATTACTAATAAGGAGAAGTTGAGAGTGAGCTAGCCTCTGCCTCTTTCTATTCTACTCTAATTTTCGACTTTTATGTTTACCTATTTAATGTTATTGAAGTTGTGTCATCTTCGATCTAGTCTTTCCGTTCCTTTTCAAATTATGATCAACCTTCGATCTAGTCTTCCCGTTCTTTTTCAAACTATGATCAACCTCTCACAGTGGCGGATCCAGAAATTTACAACTATGGTGCTCACTATTTTCAACTTATATCAATCAAAGAGCGTAACTGCGAGCTAAAATTCGTCAACATAGGTGTTATTTTTTCAATACAATAGACAATCGAAATATTTGGATTGGTTCAAGAAAAAAAGGAGAAACAGTATACTTTCACATACAATTGTAGTTACCAAAAAGGCAAACAAACGAAAGGAAGACTCTTTCGCTTTTAAATTGGTAAACTGAAATAAAAGCGCTAGAACACATTTTTTTCCTTCCCTTTTATTTTTCCTAATTAGAGTATTAGACTGATGAGAAGAAAAAGTTAATAGTAATGGAAGATCATGACTATTTATATTTTTTTGGAGATTAAGTTACATAATAGAAATGAGAAGTAAACGATTCAAGATTTTAAAATCGAGGTTACTTTTTAAGCTATCGATCATAAATATAAATGAATAAATTTAATACTTGTCAAAAGAAAAATAATTATATTTATATAAGATAGCCAAAAAAATCAAAAAGAAAAATAATCTTGAAAAAAGAATTTTGTTTTAGAAAAATTAGAAATAGGACAATTCGTGAAAGGGAGAAAAAGAAAAGGTAGAAAGAAAAGAGTTGATTTTAAAATAAAAAGGATGTAATTACAGGGAATTGAACCTGGGCATTTTTTAGCAATATAAGACCTTAAGAACCCATTTCCAACCACAATGCCAACTAATACATTTGTTTATTGGGTGCTCGACTTTTATTTTATACGATATTACCTTAATTTTGATATAAATATACATCGTTCGATACGAGCTTAATGGGTGCTCGAGCACCCGGGCAGCCCCATGTGGGTCCGCCCCTGACCTCTCACACTTTGCTTATTTCTGTTATTTTGTCTATCATGAAAGTTATTCTGACTTATTTTCATATGATTTCGTTTCTAATTACTACATACTTCATTTTTCACATATCTGGACATTGATTGAGTTTATCAAGGCTAGTTTCATCGTTTTTTTATATAATTTTTTTTTTAATTAATATGTTCATACATATATCTAAGCATTTTTTTCATCTAAACTATAATTGGAGTGAAATTTAATAATTTTAAAAATTAAATAAATTGGTGTAAAAACATTGGTAATATAAAAGTATACTTGAGCTTAATCTATTAAGTTAAGTATACCGTACCGTTAGTGCTTCTCAATACTCTGTTGACTGCCTTTTGCCAACCACTAGAACGAACTTTAATTTTAATTACACAAACCTGCAACAAAAAAATTAAATAAAGTTTACATCAATCATATGTAATATTTTTTTTACACGAAACCTATAGTATCAATATTCATCGATTCTTCATAGCGCATTTCTCGAGTGTATGATGATATGAACTATGTTTGACATGTCGAATAGATTTTGAGAAAGACAATATATAATATCTTATTCTCTTGAATACTCGAGTAATAATAGTTCAAATCATCATACACTCGAAAAATGCATGAGATAACTATTGAATACTCGAAGAAAGAAATTTACCATGAAAGCAAGATTGGATTGATTGGGGCGTGGAAATGGATCTGATGCAAAACAATCACTTAAAAATCGAATGATGAATTTTAATGGCTTCATTGATCTTCTACTTCTTCTGATAATGTTCTGTTAATTCTAAGAGATTAATTAGCATAGTGTTAGTAGTATTACAATCTTATTTTAAGACAAGATTGAATGGAAAAGGAAACAGTTGATTCTCTCTTTTAATATTAATTATTTGTGTATCCTAGAAAATCCTTTTAACACACAATTTCTTAAAATACATCCCTTCAAATCTCTTTTTCAATCATCTTATTATTTTGGAAATAGAAATGTAGATATCTTTTCCTATTTCATTCTTAAATGCATTAGTTAATTTGGGATTAGAGGCTCACAAAATTAAAATAATTTTAAGGTGAGACGTGTTGTATCATATATACATTCATCACTAATCATAGTATATTTCTGAAACTTCAAAGCAAATATCAAGTAAGCTAGATGCTACTACATTGCAACAGGCCAACAATAGTGTCAGAAAGCACAATATTTCGAGCTAGGCAACAAGGATCAATTCCTTCTGGAACATAGATGATGCAAAAAATTAAGAAACTGAAGCCAAGAAAAGAACAAAAGTGACATATTGGATTGAAAAATCTTTTTGTTATGTTTCATGGGTTTAAATTACTGATTGTGACAATACTTTTTAATTAATGTCTTTTCAATTTATTCTTTTTTGTGGTGAACATTGAAGATGAATGTCACATTATGTTAGTTATGATGTAGTTGTCTTATTTAAATTGTGAAATGTTAAGGTGTTGAAATAGTGCTTAATCTGCAACTTCATTTTTGTGTGTCGAAATATGTGTTTGTATTTGTGCAGAGCTCTATTATGCCAAAGTAGTTATTCTAATTGTCTTTGTATTGGCTTAGATAGTTTACATGAATGTAGTATTTTAACGTTGGAACATATAAGTTGTAATCCTTTAGATTTAGAGGTCTAATTTGAACTCTAAATTCCATTTCTTCAACTTTGTTTGATGTAGTCATTCAACTGATGGATAGTCAAATCTCTCTCTAGAAGGCAACTTTTCTTTCTGTTTGCATGTCTTTTATTGTTTTCATGGCCGTGACGGTCTCAAGCTATGCTAAAGGATCATATGGTGATGAACTGGGAATTGAACCTGCAACCTTCAACTTCAAAATTGACATGTGACTAGGGCTGACAAAATGGGTAAATTATATCAGTATCCATTCATATTACCCATACTAAATGAATTGGGTATCCAACTCATTTGAAAATGGATAAAAAATGGGTAATACCCGTATTATCTATTTAAAAATGAATAGTTAAATGGATAAAATAGGTAAAAGCAAACAAAAAAAAGTGATAAAGTGTTGGATAGTAAAAAACCTCTATAAAATAACATGAAACTTTTTTTTTACATTAATTTGGGATAGGGGTGGTAGTGATGGGTGGGGATGGGCTCGAACCCCCTGAACCTACGTGGGTACGCTCCTGATTGTACATATGGTCATGGGATAGGCTTTGCTTAAATAAATTGTTGTTTGTCTTTTGATTTATTGAATTGCAAATTCTCAAAGTCAAGAGTAGTAAAGCAGAGATAAATTTTATCTTGAAAGATCGAAAATCATTTAGATGAGAGATTGATATATAATAATAATAATATCTAATAATAATAATAAAGAGTAATAATAACAAAATAATAAAATATTAATAATACTAATACTAATAATAATAATAAATAATAATAATAATAATAATAATAAATAATAATAATAATAATAATAATAAAAATAAAAATAAAAGAAATAAGGGCAAAAAGGTAAAATATTTGGTCAACTTAAAAGAGTTTTTAAGCTAAAAAAAAGACACCCATTCCCCATCTTTAAACTTTTGGCTTAAATTAAGTTTTTTTTAACCTAAAATAAGTCACTTTGAGAATTGCCAAACACTTAAATAAGTCAAAAACCAACTTTTAAGTCAGTCTTAAACTAATCCAAACAGGCTCTAAGTCCATAACCATACATGAAATTCCGAGCATTGTCATGGCAATTTAAACTCCATCATATTGGCTAGGGCAATTTTCACATATAACAAACATAAAATTTATATTTGTATATTATAGCAAAGTTTGTATAATTATGTCTCATAGCAAACTTATATATGTATAATTCGCTATATATATATACAATTGAAGCAAATTGTATAAAACAAGAAAGAGAGAAAGACATAATTGAATTGTATAACGAGAAAAAGAGAAATTATATACAATATGAATTTGTAAAAAACGAGAAAGAGAGAAATTATATACAATTTGAATTTATATAAAACGAGAAAGAGAGAAATTATATACAATTTGAATTTGTATAAAACGAGAAAGAGAGAAAGGATTTTTGCAGGGAATATACAATTGAATCAAATTGTATAAAACGAGAAAGAAAGAAATTATATACAATTGAATTTGTATAAAACGAGAAAGGCAAAAAAGACTTGGGCAGGAAAATATTTGTAGGAAAAATTATAAGTGTATATGACGAAGATATACGTATTTGCATGCGTTTATACAATTTTCTCTCACTTTATACAATTAGAAACACAATTTATACAAATCTATTGTATAAAGCGAGTGAGGCGAGCGACAGGAAGCGAACGAGAGAGGGAGAGTGGCGAGCTAGAATATGAGGGAGAGAGAGGCTGACAAAATTTTTTATGGAACACAAATAAATGAAAGGATAGCTACTATATTTATTTTATATTATTAATTTATCATTTTGTACCATTATATATCCTTATTTATTGGCTATCCTTTTTTTTCAAAAAAGTGGCCAGTTGACGGTTTCTTTTTTGGATAAATTAGCTAACTAGTCAAAAAATTTAACATAATTGTTAAAAACATCTACAGTTTAAAATAATTATTAAAAATGTCAAAATGTCAATATTTTTAGCAAATAAATTGTATCCTAATATTATTCATTTACCTTCCTTTTATTTCTCAAATTGTGCCCACAAATAAAAGACCTCAATAGCCATTTTTCTCTCTCTAATTTTTTTACCCAAATTATATGTTTCTCTTTCTCTCGTTTCTCCTTCTCTCTCACGATTTCTTCTATTGTTCCATAGCTTCTTCATTATAACAAGGAAAAGCCTAGTCGAAGTGGGTACACTCCAGAGATCATTCACGGAGCATTGGTTGAGACGCCAGAGCACAAAAAGGACTACCAAGACTTGCCTCCTGATAAGCATTGGCAGAGAAGTACCCGATGACTTGTTGCAGTCAACCCTTGCCTCTTAATGAATTCATATTTTATTCTATGCAGAAAATAATTTCTAGTTCTTCAACTTTGATTTGAAAATGGTTATTGAAAAAATATTCGAAAATAGATCTGGATCGTATTTTTTATGTTGGATATTTACTTGGAGATCTTCATAAGTTACTATTCAAATGTTGTATTTAAATGTTAGATAGTCACTGAGGTATTCAATTTGGTTAATTTGTAATATGTTTGGGATACAAAAAGTTAATGATTGAATTGTTTTGATTTTTTTTTTTTTGCATGTTGAATGCTTGGAATACAAAATAATTTGAAATCTTATTTAGTAGATGTTCTATAAATTAGACATTGAATACGATATCTTTAGAATACGTAACAAATAAAAAAGATATTTTTTTAAAAAATACAAATTTTATTTGTTACTATGATTGTAAATTTGTATGTTTTGATGACTGAAATACAAATGTTGTTGGAATTTTAAGTAAAAAATATACAAATCATTGTTGTATCCTTTCTAAATGAACTCGAGTTTACATAAGTATATGGATACAAATTTGCTTCTTAAGTAACTACAAATCCAATTGATATACCTATTTGTTGAATACAAAACTAATAAAGAAATACAAATATCATTATACAAAGTCAAACATGAAAATCATAATGAATACAAATACACGTATCATGCATATATACAGTCAATTACTTTTGAAATTGTAATTGATGAAAATTTAAAGTGATATGTTTCATTTTTAAAAAATATCATCTCCCATGATTTTCTCCTTTTTGTTATTAAAAAAGGTATTCTTTCAAATCAAACAAATAAAAAAAAATCAAAAGAATAACAAAGTAAAATATTGACATTAATAAATATTTAAAATGTTAACATAAAATTCCATTAAATACTAAAATATTGACATTTTGAGAAAAAAATTCTTTTTTTAAGCCCATCAAATCTTACTTTACAAAGTTGTTTGCCCAAAAGAAAATCCTACTATTCTTAATAAATTGGTAATCATCATAATAATAATCATAACAAAAAAAAAAAGTCCAAAGTAAATAAAGAAGGGAAAATTACCCTTCCTTTTAGCTATTTTTCTTCTACCCTTCCTTTTAAGGGAGTAATACTAATATGTGGCATTAAATAATAGCTCCACGTAATCACACCAAAATGACTAATCCACCCACTTTTAATGTCTCTCAAATTCTACATATTCAGTCAATCGACTATACAATCAAAGTAAGAAAGTGTTTACTATCAAAAGAGATTCGTCAAGTAAAAAACAATGAAATTTTACACTTGTTCATCATAACGATCTATATATTCAATCAACTAACCAATCGATATCAATGCTCTGTTTCTTCAATCGACTATACAATCAGAGTAAGAAAGTCTTTACTATCAAAGAGATTCGTTAGGTAGAAAACAATGAAACTTTACACTTGTTCACATATTTTACCAACTAACAAATCGATATCAATACTCTGTTTCTTCAATAGAGTGAAGTGTCACGTCCCACCACATCATAGTTAAATTTTGCGTCCGGATGGGGGCGGAATGGTCTAGAGTTATGGAGAGGTTTGCGGAAAACTCTAGAACCTTCTAGATTAATAAAGAAGACTAGAGAATTCTAATTTAGATATTTTCTTGAAAGATTTGGCATATTCTAGAAAGTGTAGACTTTTTTTAGAATAGGGACCAAAGTGTAGATAAGTAGGAACTTGTAAAGTAATTTTTATTTACACTTTGATCCCCTAGAAAGTAGTATAAATAGATGGGGCATTCATTTGTAAATCACCAAGAAAATTGTAAGCAATCTTCCAAGCAATATAAAGTCTTCTTCCAAATCTTTTTAAGTCTTCCTTTCATTCTCTTAGCGATCTTAGTTTTAAAGGCTTACTTGAGCTTATAAGATCGTGAAAGATTCGTGAATAAGTTGTCATGTGCCGCACGGAGCTTTAGTAAGACTCTAAGTCCGTGACAGAAGAGTGACTAATACACTTACCATAGAAATCTTCGATCAACCAACTGAATCTTGCAACATCCATTTGGCCCCTAGATCAAATCAGCCACCATCAGGGGTTTTCCTTGTTCAACATTGGATTTAGTGTCCGGGCTCCGTGTACGCACATAAGCGAACCAGGACGGATATCAATGCTCTGTTTGTTCAACTGTGCAACACTCTCCTTCAAAGTCTTGATTTCTTCTAGTAAGTGTTCGACCTCGGTGTGACGTTCAATATCTTGCTTCATTTGTTCAAAACTCTTCTTCAAAGTATTGATTTCGGGTTCTAGTGACTTCAATATCTCCTGGTTGTTACGTTCAATAGCAATGTTCTGTCTCTTCATTTTTAGAACACCCTCATTCAGATAGTCGATCTCTTCTTGTAAGGGTTCAATTGACTTCATGATCTCCTGGTGCTTGGCATCATGTTTCCTCTCTCTCCGGTACCAAATCGCCAAAGATATCTGTAAAATAAATCATTCAGTATATGAAAAACTGGGAACAAAATTAGTCATAAATCTTTGATATACCGTGCTGAAAATCAACCCCGAACTGATGAGCAGAAGTTTCTCTTCCCTGCCATTAGTGTTCTGCGGAATACGATGAAGAATTACTTCTTTGGTGATTACCAAAGACTGTGATGAAGAAGCTGGATCGTCCGATTTCCACCAATAAATGAATAAAGTTTGAAATCAGTAAACTAACTAAACGAACTTGTAATTTACAATTGGTCAAATTGAGTAAAGTATACCAATTCAGAAGTCTTTTGAAGGGTGAGCAGTTTTACAGCTTGAGAAGTACCATTTGTCTTTTCCTCTTCCTGTATATTAAAATACTGCATTCAGAAAACAAAATATAGGTGACAAAATAACAAAATATATCAAATTGTTGAAAATACCTGCAATGCCTTCTTCACAACTGGCCTAATCACCTTCTTGATTGTTCCTCGAGCTCCCTCTAATGAAAGCTCAAATATCTTTAATCACATGTTTACAATTTCCAGAGTGTATACGAATATTATGAGAAATATATGAAATTTGTTGAAGAAGAGAACTATCCCTCATAATATATATATATATATATATATATATATATATATATATATATATATATATATATATATAAAAGGACTGAATAGCGGTTAAATTCCCGCAAATCAGGCAGTTATTAGAATTTTTATAGTTTCGTGTTTTCTCTTTGAATAAATTCTTTTTTCTTTCTTTTTTTCTTTTTGGTGAGAAAAAGGGGTTATTATATTATTACTACTAAAATAATACTCCCTCCGTTTCAAAATGAATGAGAATTTTTGTTGGATGGGAAGCCTTTGGACCTAGCGAAAAGGGCTCTAAGCCCTTTACGCAAGCACGCTCGAGAGAAGCGGAGCACGAAGCTACCGCTTCCCCCAACTGACTAAAATACAACAGTCGCGACCTACTTTGATTCAAAGAAAGGCGAAGGGTTTGGCAACAAGCAAACGACTTTGTATCATAGTTGCAAGGGTTTCAAACATTAACTACTTAAGTACCAAAGGTTGCTTTCATAATGGGGTTGTTCACTACAAGCTATCAGCGCTCAGCGCTGTCTTAGATTGAACGTTGACTTATCTTATTGCCGTTCAATCTCAAAGGCGGGTTTCCGCTGAGAACGGAATAGTGTTCGTGTCCAAAGGTGAACAAAGCCATAGCTTCTAGAGTTCGCTGTTTTTTCCACCTCCTTTCTTTTTTAATCTGTTTCAAAGAGAATGACCTCTTTCTTTTCTTGGTAATATTTTAAAATAGTTTTCCACGTGACATGTTTAAGGCCACGAGATCAAAGGGCAATTTTATACATTTAACATAACTTTAATTTAGGACCAAAGGATACAAAAGTCTTCTTTATACTCTTAAACTCCGTGTCAAATCAAATCAGATCATTCTTTGTGAAACGGAGGGAGTAATAATTTTTAGGAGGGGGAATGTATATGTATAGGGGTATACTATTGTTTGTTAGTCTAGTTTCTAGGATGTACGCTTCCACCTGTTCCTTGACGTATAGATATTGATACAACAGGAGGCTCGAGAGATAAACCTTGCATCACCCCTAATGAACCCAAGCAAGCCCAATTGCGAACTTCATGTCTACACCAATATTCAGGCAGCATGCACCATAATTTTCAGGTCCAAGACCAAGCATTTCAAGTGATATGCCAGATTTTGAGTAATCTTTCACTCTAATTTTAAACATACTTCGATTTGTGTAAACACCAAATGCAAATAAGTATTTACCTAGCTTTACACTCAATTGTCCCGATAATCAAGGAATAAGAGTACCACTAGGGTAAATTAACGGGGTACTCTTTCAACATCATAAGCCTAAGAAAAAATTCACCTTGAAAATGGATTTGAACCTTCAAGGAGAAAATTATAGTCCCTAGCAAAATTGTTTTGTATTAATAAAAGAGACGCAGCAAGAATTATCACTCTTAAAGCAGGATAAAGGTTTTCCGATTACAATTTACAAAACTTGATAATAGTGCCAAATGGTTGAAAACCACATTTTGTTGCATTTCTTCACTATCTAACCGGAGCCATGTCGACGATTTTTAAGGGACTCGCAGAAGAACGAAAAGGATTCCTTCAGCTCATTTGGTAGAGGTAGAGATAAAGGAGCAAGCACACCAAATTGCTGCCTATTTTTGACATTCATGTGAGATGTAAGTGCTAATGCAGGTTGCTGCTTGTTAAGACCTTCGATGATGAATGAAAATGCCCCAAAGGTGAGACAACTCTGTAATAGGGCCTGAGGTGCACCTGAGAGACATCATTACAAAGAGAGGTTAATTATAACTCGAGTTCACTATAAGGGATGACAAACACTCTAGAGGAAGAAAATGACTAGACAAGTTAAATGGGAATGAGGTTAAGAATTTCGAATATAGAAACCTTACTATGAGCAGCACTTCATGAACTTGCATATAATTTAACAAGAAGCAAAACTCAAAGAAAACAAAGAAAGATGCTTCTATAAAGCAAATAAGGAGAATTTAAATTCATAACTGAAACTTATATGCACTTCACGACATCGTTGAAATACATGAATATCACCCAATCTAGCTATTTGCGTTTTGAGCTTAGTCATGGGTACGATAATGACATGCTGGAATAAATCTACATATTGGAAAGACACAGTTGTAACACCCACCCCTTCCTGCTCATCTTTACTTTTTCACATCCTTGCTTTCATATTCTCTTAATCCGAACACATTTTTCCAATTCATTATGAGGGTGAGCCTGGTGACATCTTTATATCTCCCAGATTCCCACCTTATTTAACCAGAATCCGAAGCTATTATTTGCAGCCCTAAAGATTCTCCATTTATGCAGCAAGTGTTTGTCTTGGTAGCTCTAGCAGGCTAAAATTGTGCTCTTAAAAAATTAGTTAAGCACAATTTCTCCATGACATGCCCCATAAACACCACACAACCTACCTGAAAACAT
>JAJJBR010002432.1:0-10381 GCA_022817965.1 Solanum lycopersicoides
AACATGGACTATGACTTATGACTTCTCAAAGAGTTCTACTTAGTGTAAGTGGGGGAGTGAGACTTCATTCATGCATTACACAAGTGGACTTTAAGGGTGGTTGTGGTGTGGTTCCCTTACTGAAGCATGTGAAATTGTACGTTGCTTGTAAATTTTAATTAATATTGTATATGTTCGGTATGTGCATGTTTATGATGTTGTAATGACTTATATATGTTTAACTTAGTGGGATAGCCGCGTGATAATACCAGTACACGGTGGTTGTGTACTGATACTACACTTGCTCTTATTTTTATTTAGTACAGGGCATCTTTCGACGACTATTATAGATCTCAACTAGGTGGCTATTGAGCGTGACCGGATTCAAGAGTGAGCCAGTTCTTTCAGGCTTCCAGAGATCTCTCTTATTTATGTCCACTCTCTTCGAAATCGGACTATTTGTTTAAGGTTTTTGTTTTTTAAGGTTGTTGTTTAAGTTTCAGGGTTGTACCACTTGTTCTTAGACTTGTCATTGTTAGAGTTTTGATACATTGACTTTCAGGTTCTAGGGGTTAGATTTCCGTCTTCGTGTTAGTTCATTTGTTTTATTAAACTTTTGGAGTTTTTGAGAACTCCTTAATAAATAATTTAGTCATTTAAACATGCTTCTGTATCTTTAGATACCTTAGTTTTTAGTTTAGTTGCTTGTTTGGGTTGTAGTAGTGATTCTCCCACCGTTGAGTTAGTGTGGGTGCCAATCAGGACGGTCTGGATCGTGACATGGGGACATATTGGTTGTCTTACTTATCATACTTGTGACTCGGGATTGAATTCAAATATCACTTTCATCTTTTTAAAAAGTATTTTTATATTGAATTGACTTTAAAAAGTAAGCGAAAATGAGTGAGCTGAAAATCAAACTTTTTTGTTGGGAATGTGATATTTGCGTACTCATACTATTTGTCATATATTTTGGTGTACATACTGTTTCTCATGGAAATAACTCTCATGAGCGGATCAAGATCTTGATTTGGAGTATCGAAATTAGTTACTTGGATAGTGTATAGCATTGTTAACTTCATCTATATCTTTATTTATTATCATATTTTTATAAGATAACTTATTTTGTATTTCAAGACTTATATATGTTTCATTAGTAGAAGCCTACAACTTCCCCACCTTCCATTTGGGATCTTTCAATTGCTTTCATGGTCTAAACTTGGGATCTTACATTTTCTTTCTTGGTCTTCAACTTTCTCACCTTTTTCTCTCATGCACTTTCTTGCTAGTCATAGCTTCTTTTCCTTTCCATGTGACTTTAGTGGGAACACAGGTTTTGAAGACTTTTGGTGCACTAATATAAGCTCTAAGGTAAATGTAAATTAAAAAAATAAAATAGGTAACTAGCTGGGCTTAAACCTGGGACTAGCTTATACCAACTACACAAGGGCACATTTATGTTATTTATGTGTGTGCTATTAATTATATCTTTTTTTTGCTAGTTTCTTAAGATATATATATATATATATATACACACATACATCATTTTTTTGAAGTTAGCGGGTGCACGTGCACCCTTACCAAGCCATGTGGGTACGCCTCTGTGTAGGATCACTCACTTCTTTATAATCACCTCTGAAAGTGATCACTCTAGTTTTGTTTCATCTGAAAGTGATCACTCCCCAGCTCTATTTATTATTGTATTGCTTTCTCTCTCTCTTTTAAGTTTTGGCCTTCCAACTATTTTTACAAGATCAAATTGGTTCATGGCATGTTCTAGCTTCTTCTGACAATGCACCAAAACATTCAATTAGTCCTAAATCTTTTTCATAAGTACATCAAGTAATCTAACACATTAGTTTCTTCATTTCTCCAGTTCTAAATTTCTTTATCCAATTACTTCATTATGTCTTACAATATCTATAAATAATTAGAAGTTCATGTTAGTTAGCAAAATCAAGATAACACTTAAAAATATCTCAATTAGTACATATGGTTTGATAATGAAAGAATATTTCCCAGTGCATTCAGTAATTTATGTACATGTCAAATCAATTAATACTTATTAAAATTGTATATAACAAAGTTACATAAACTTAAAACACTATTTACCTTCTACATGTCAAACATAAATGTGATGCTATCACCATTCTTTGGATTCAATGACTTCTCCAACAATTGCAAGAACCATATCCATGTTCTAGTAGTCTGCTTATCCTTATCCACTACAACTTGTGTCGATGGATAGAAAGAATTACCACAGTATTGCGCCATAACCGCAAGTAATTGCCCATGCATTGACCTTTTAAAAGGGTTTCATCAAGTCATATGAATGGTCTTAATCCTGCTTTCTATCCAACCTTTATTGTATTACAACAAATATACATTCTGTGAAATTTCTTTTTCCTTGTTTCATTGCATCTTTTGATAGGTTGATCACCATATATTATCAAGATTAGTCATTCTAATCTCAATTGTATACGCCTTTAATCTATTGTACTAATTTAAAAAATAGTCTTGTATTTTTTGAAGGGCCAATCTCTTGGCCCTTTTCAACTTTGAGTCATTAGTATTTAAGTTGAAATTACCTTAAAGTCTTGTCCATATCATATCATGTAGCGCGTACTTGAAATTGTTCTGAACTTTGCTTTTGAAATGTTGGATAAAGTGTTTGTAGAAACTCTAGGATCGTGTGTTCTTGCTTAAAAGTCTTAAGCTTATATCTTGGACCTTTACCATCATGTGAAAGAAGAATTACAAATGAACAACCCTTTATGCATATGTATCTTAGTCTTTTTTTGTCACTTTTTGCTACATTCAAAGAGTTTTTAGTCGCCAAGGCATATTGATTACAAGCTTTCCTAGCATCATCCATGTCCTTAAACATTATACTAAAAAACATGTATTTATAATGACTTAGATTGACATTAACTTCCCTTTTTTCATCTTAATGAACTCTATCTCATCAAAGTCATACTCACCATCCAGGATCAATCAAACTACCATCACTTTCTGACTCAATAATCTAATACCAGACTAGAAATGATATTTTTCATTGTGATTGATAATGTCATCGGCAAGGACAATTATTTATTCATAATCATCAACAACAAATGCATGAAACTACCTTAAACTCTTTAGTTAATAACTCATGAAATATTCTAAGTCCATCAGAATCTTGAACCAAGAATAAATTTTCAAAAGGTCCTTTCATAAATAATTGCTTTAACTTATACAAAATTTCAATTACTCCCTCCGTTTAAAAAAGGATGACCTAGTTTGACTTGGAACGGAGTTTAAGAAAAGAAAAAAGACTTTTTAATCTTGTGGTTCTAAATTAAAGTTATGTCAAATGTACCAAAATGCCCTTTAATCTTGTGGTCTTAAACATGCCACGTGAAAAGTTAAAGTTAAAGTGTTGCCAAAAAAGCAAAAAGGTCATTATTTTTTAAACAGACTAAAAAAAAAATATGGTCATTTTTTTTAAACGAAGAAAGTAATTTTCAAACCTCTTTAATATCAATAAAGTTAAGGTTATCTGAATTAAAGGCTCGCCAAATAATGAACATACCTCTCATCATATAGTAGGTGAGGTTTTAAATTCTATTTACCTCCATGGTGAAATAAAAGGTCAACATTTATGTCTTTCATATTGAATTTTTTGAAAAAAAATTAGAAAAATATAAATTTATAAGACCCCACATTAATAAACAAATCATATATAACTTAGAAAAAGACTTTTAAAAAGAAGAAAATGACTTTTATTATAACATAAAAGCAAAGAAAATGACTTATCGATAATAAAACACGAAAAAAGAATTATATATATTTAGATCAGATTGGGATCACACATTCATATATGAGAATAAAAATCTTAAATTATTCACACGTAGCCTAAAAATGTGTCAATACTAACATAAAACAGCAAGAAGGGACCTCAAAACAAGGTTAAATCACGTCCTTTAACTCCTCCCGACAGATCAAATTCAAACACACATGTAAAATTGAAGAAAAAATAATATTTTATCTCAAATATAAAGAATCATCAAAACTTACATCAATATTTACTAAAACGAAAGAGAAATACCTGTTAAAAGGATTTGTAGATTGATCATGTATTCTTTTAGTTAATATACAATTAGTTAGTTAAAGGTTAGTTAGAAAAAAAGAATAAAGTTAGTTAGAATAAATAGCTGACATTAGTGCCTAAACTATTTTTGTATATATAGGAAGTAAGCTTACAAATTGTTTAACACGAATAAAAATACTATCAATTCTTCTTAAAACTCTCTCTTCCAATCTTTCTTAATCTCCCATTAATGGAGTTTCTTCACATGGTATCAGAGCACAGGAGATTTTCGATTTCTTGTTGTTAATTTTTCATGGTCTTGAGAAGAGATTGAGTAGATTTTTGGACTGAAAATTTAGAACTGTTCTATAGAAATTGAAGATCTAATACTGTACTGCTCTAACGGTATTGAAGATTGCGCATTGTTGTTGATCGACAATGCCTTCGAATACAGATGAAACTCCAAGTGAAGTTCAACAACAACTTCCAGGTGTAGCTCCGGGGCCAATCGATTACAATCATCCCCTCTTTATTCATCCTTCAGATACTCAATGTTCTGTTATGATTTCTATTCAGTTACTAGGTTCTGAAAACTATTCTTTGTGGAGTAAATCCTTGAAACTTGTGTTACTTGAAAAAACAAGCTAGGATTTCTACTAGGAACTTATAAAAAGGAGATGTATTGTGAGTCTTTACATGATGTATGGGATAGGTGTAATGAAATTGTTCTAGGATGGATCAAGAATGTTGTATCTAAAAGCTTAATTAGTACAATAATCTATGGATCTGATGCTCATACAGTATGGGTAGATCTGCGTAAAAGATTCGATAAAGTCAATGCATCTAGGGCCTTTTATCTTTATAAAGAGATAGTCACCTTGTCACAAAGAACCTCTTCTGTGTCCATCTATTTTTCAAGATTAAGAGAATTATGGGATGAAGCTGAAACATTAATCCTGAGTCTAAGTTGGGACACAGATCATTTCCAATTTCAAAAATTGTGGCAGTTTCTGATGGGACTTATTGAGTCTTATGCTCATGCTAGAAGCCAGGTTCTTATGCAGATTCCTGTTCTGAATGTACACAATGCATTCCTTCAAGGAGATCTTTCTAAAGAAGTTTATATGCAAATTCCTGAGGGGTTTGCAAACCTAGGGGAGAAAAACATGGTTTACAAGCTTCATAAGTCCTTGTATGGGCTAAAGCAGGCACCAAGACAATGGAACTTGAAACTAACAGAGACATTAGTTGATAAGGAATTTTTACAGTCTCATTATGATTATTCACTTTTACAAAGAATATAGGAAAAGAACTCCTATTTATTTTGGTATATGTTGAAGATCTCTCGGTTACTGGAAGCAGTCTGCAGTATATACAACAAATAAGAGAGGAGTTACAACATAGGTTCAAAATGAAAGATCTTGGGAAGCTTAAATATTTTCTTATAATTGAATTCTCTAGATCTACAGAAGGTATCCTGATGAATCAAAGGAAGTATGCTCTAGGACTTGTGTCTGAGTTGGGGTTAGCAGGTTGTAAGTCCTCGTCCACTCCCTTGGAGTTCAATCACAAGTTAACCTCTACTATGTTTGATGAATGCACATGAAAGAATGATAATGCAGAAGACACACCTCTTGATGATTGTGGGAAATATCAGAGGCTAATAGTAAGGTTATTATACTTTAACTATGACTAGACCTGATATATTGTTAGAGTAGTGAGGTATATAAAAGAAACTGCAGGTCTTGGGTTGTTTATGCCAAAGAGAATGAACTGGTGGCTTATTGTGACTCAGACTAGGGGGTTTGTGTAGAAACAAGAAGATCAGTAACTGGCTACATGATCAAGCTAGGAGGTGCATTGGTGTCTTGGAAATCAAAGAAACAAAGCACAATGTCAAGAAGTCTTGCAGAAGCAGAATTCAGGAGTATGGCCACTACAGTGGCTGAAATAGTCTGGTTAAAAGGTCTATTTAAAGAGCTGGGAATGAATGTTAAGTTGCCTGTGAAAGTATTCTGTGACAACAAAGTTGCCATTCAAATGGCAGCTCATCCAATTTTCCATGAAAGAACAAAGCATTTCTACATAGATTGTCACTTTGTAAGAGAGAAGATACTTGAAGGACTTATTCAGACACAACACATAGGAACAAGAGAAAAACAAGCATATATACTTACTAAAGGGTTGTGCAAACCTCAACATGAAGAACTAATCGACAAGCTAGGAATGAAAAATGTATTTTCCAATTCTTAGCTTTAGGAGGAGTGTTAAAGTATTTGTAGATTGATCATGCATTCTTTAGTTAATATACAATTAGTTAGTTAAAGGTTAGTTAGAAAAAAAGAAATAAAGTTAGTTAGAATAAACAGCTGGTATTAGTGCCTAAACTGTTTTTGTATACATAGGAAGTAAGCTTACAAATTGTTTAACACGAATAAAAATACTTTCAATTCTTCTTAAAATTCTCTCTTCCAATCTTTCTTAAGCTCCCATTAATGGAGTTTCTTCACAATTCCCTTTTAGATCGAGATATCAGAAAAAAGATTAGCATGTTCTTCTAAATTGAGATTCTTTAAGTGAAATACGTTCTTCAAAAACTCTTCTTGTATGTGGTGAATTGAATAGTGAAAATGAGGTGAAAAAAATGATGTTTCCCTTCTAATTTAATTTTAGTGGGTTGAGTCTAGTAAAAATGAGTTACGATTGAATTATTTATTGGGTCAAAATTTTTAGTGGGTATCCTAGTTGGCAAGTTAGGTGGCGAAATTAGTTTCATCTGACTTGCTACATCACTTCTGTTAAATCATAAGGGTAATTGTGATCTCTTATAATAACGACAAAGTCATCTTTTATCCTAAAATATAGCGAAAGATATAAATAATCTATTTCACATAATTTAAAAACAACTTTAACCCTTTTCCACAATTTTAATACATGAATAATTCAGTTCTTAACCAACAACCCATATGTTCATGGTTCGGAAAATAATGTTGGGCAGGTCAAATAACCTTCATCACATTATCATTTTTTATTTTTTATTAGTTTTCCCTTGTAGAATATTAATACCAAATTTTTAAACTTTATTTTCTTCCAGTTCTATCTCTGAGTTGGAAATTTGACCTTATCATTCCGCTAATGCACAATATAAAACTACAAAGCCTATAATAAAGAACTAAATTGTAAATACTACATAATTTACTAACATCAAATCAAAGTAGAAAAAAGCTAGATATGAAAAGAAAATAAGAAGTTAAAACACTTAAAAATAAAAATGTCAAGAAATACTTACATTGTACACATACATACTTTCTTTTTTATTAATGTGTATTGATAACTAAAGTGTTATTATTATGCATTTCACCTTCCATAAAAAACTCTCTCTTTTGTTTCTACAAGTCATCATCCACTACTACCTAAACAAAAAGAGACCATCAAAATACAAACTATGATGCTTATATCTCAACAAATTGAACTCTCCCACATTTTTAAAGCTTCCTTTTTTGGTATTGTATGATAAGAGTCTCCCATTATTTGGAACAAATATTAACTCTCCATTAGTATTATCTTCTTCAAAAGGCATAAACCCCACAATTTTAAACCAATGCCCCATATGAAACAAGTTGACACTAAACTCCTTTACCCAAAACTCCTCCTTGCCTTGTTTAAGCACAAAAATATTCACATTTGAAAAATTTGCTGAAAATTGTGCTACTCCAAATAACCCCTTTACTTCCACTAGTTGTTGTGCTTGATATATCATAAGACTATTTTGAGTAATTGAACTTTCTTTTGGACAAGAAATTTTCCTAAATTCCTCATTTTCCAAGTCTAGACACACAATTCTTTTTTTATTGTCTTGCATATCATTAACCAACCAATAAATAGATCCATTCACACTCAAAGATGCAATTTTTCTTGTGTATAAATTCTTATGATTTTCAAGAATCCTCCAAGAAGTTGGGACAAAGTTGTCATCTTTAAGAGTTATAATCTCATATCCAACTTTGTCATCTTTTCCCCCAAAAACATGAACAATCTTGAATTCATTAGAACTTGGGATGTACCCTAAATCAAAACTAATCATGGGGGTTGTAACATGAGGCAATTCTTGATTTTGTTGAGTGGTTAGATTGTACAACCAAATGTTGTCTTTAATGTTGTAACA
Organism: Solanum lycopersicoides; assembly: GCA_022817965.1. Classification (NCBI taxonomy): domain Eukaryota; kingdom Viridiplantae; phylum Streptophyta; class Magnoliopsida; order Solanales; family Solanaceae; genus Solanum; species Solanum lycopersicoides. The sequence goes on from JAJJBR010002432.1 coordinate 8,214, forward strand.
AATGAAACATTGGTTAAAAGAGAAATTGGTGTTGTGTTGAAACAAAATGTCTATAGTGAATTTTTTGTCAAGATTTGGTGTTGGATTTTGTTTAAGGTGGTTAATTGAGGATATTGTAAGAGTTTTGTTAAAATAGTTGTTGCATTTGATGGATTCATCAATCACAACTAGATGAGGATTTTTGATGGAGTTATTGTGATGGAGTTTCTTGAAGTGAGGTGTGGAAATTGTGTTGAGCCAATGTTTTGAAACACATTTTAATTGACATACATTTTTGGCTGGGAGTCTTGAGAGGATCTCTGCTAATAAATCACAAGGAAGCATGATTTAATTTCTTGTACAACATTTCACAAAAGAGAGGAAATAGAAGAATATATAAGAAGATGAAGAATTATTGCAAGTCAAAATAATTTTAATACATTTTTTATGGAGTTCAAATAAAATAAAAAAAATAAATCAAAAACCGCCGGTTCTAAATCTAGTGGGTTTTTATTGAGGTTTTGGTTCAAAATTCAGGGAAGAGGAAAAAATATTAGGTGATTCTTCCTATCTAGTTTTGATCAAAATTATCTGGTATCTATTGTTCGTAAAAGGTGACAAATATCCCGTAAAATTAATTAAAATAAAAGAAAACTAATCCAAACAGCACAATCACCAATTATGCGAAATCTGGATTAATAGTATTAGCTAGACTCACACACACATGTTAATATTAATTTGTTTATTATAAAAGTTGTGCTGAAATCTCATGTGATTGTAAATTTTGGTATAATAAACTTTGGAAGGATATATAATTTTCACGTAATACTACTTTTTTTTTCTTTTCATTTTAGTCATTTAAAAAAATAATGAATTTTACAAAGATACCAAAGGAATATAATTTCTTACTTATTTTTTTTGTATTCGGTATATATAAATAAAATATATTATTTCAAAAGTATTTATAGACGAATTCTATTGAAGGTCGGAGGATGAGAGAAAATGAGGTATATTAACTATTAAGATAGAGACACAATTAATATAAAATATTATTGATAAAACTTCTCCCCACTATTACTATGAAAATCATTTTTCAAAAACTTATATTGTTAAAAAAATTATTTCAATTTTTTTTTTTTTTTTTATCAACCAACCCTGAAAATAAAACTATATTAATCATGCACACCCTAAGAAGACAGTTGTTAGCCCCAAAACGTCTACAATTCTCACAAACGGCGGATTAGGCCAACTAGTCGATGTATGAATACTATGAAATGGTTTATTTTTCGTTGGTGTTTTTTATTCTACGTTTGAATTTTGTATTAGAGTTTTGATTAAATTTAAATTATATATTATAAAATTTATTTGAAGGTGACTCTTTTAGCAGAATTTTCTTCATACTGTAAAGCTTAAACTCGAAATCTCTAATTAATAATAAACAATTGCACCTCTATTCATGTCGGTGAATGTATTAAATGTTGTCCACTCTTTTGTTGGTCCAAGTTTAAGAGTTGGCACATCTGCCGTAAAGTATTGTTCTATTTATTGCCAAATGTTAGTTAGCCACATTAGTATGAGACTTTATGATAAAGAGGATTATGCCAAATTTATTAAATTAAATGTAGTTCTGTCTCTATGCCATTGAAATATTGAATGGCTTTAAAGTTAGGAACTCCATCCTTTTTAATGTATCTCAAGTAGTTTGATTTTTTAAAAATATTTTTTTAATTCGCTGTGTGATGATTTTTAAAATTTATGGTTTAAAATAAGTCAGACATTTGTGTGACTATAAATTTTTTCATCGAGGATAAAATACGTATTTTTAAGTTAGATGGTTACTATATATAAAAAGTATATCATTCTTTTTGGGATTGACTAAAAAAGCAAAGTGGGTCATATAAATGAAACAAAGAAATACAAAATAAGTTGATTATATGTATAGTTGTCACGATATGAAATCGATAAAAAGATAATACCTACCTCAATCTCACTCAGGGTCCACTTAATAAGATTGGGGCCTAAAGCAAAATTTTAGAGAAGGCCCCTTATATTTTACTTTTTCATCATATATACTTATATTTGAAATCTATTTTTCTAGCTTTTTAGATGCAAAGTCATTAGTTATTATTTTATAATCTATTTGTTTTAATAACTCATTTTCAATTGATAATATAGCGAATACACGCAGT
>JAJJBR010002432.1:11381-37514 GCA_022817965.1 Solanum lycopersicoides
TCCTGATTTTAGGGGAAATTATTACTACTTTCTCCGTTTAAAAAAGAATGACCCTATTTTCTTTTTAATTTGTTTCAAAAAGAATGATCCCTTTTCTTTTTTGGCAAAACTTTAATTTTAACTTTACACGTGGCATGTTTAAGACCACAAGATCAAATGGCATTTTGGTACATTTGACATAACTTTAATTTAGAACCACAAGATTAAAAAGTCTTCTTTCTTTTCTTAAATTTCGTTCCAAGTCAAACTAGACCATCATTTTTTAAACGGAGGGAGAACTATTTAAGGAATCAATCTTTTTTAAAAATATCTTGAATTATTAATTATATTGAATTATAGTTTTTTTAAACAAGTAAATTTGACTTAAAATATAAAGAATTCTTTACCTAATTAATTTGTAATAAAAAGTATTTTATTTGTTGTATTTCGAAAATTTCAATTTAAAATGTCTTTTAATATAAAATAACAACATGGATGAAGATATATTTATTTATAAGTAGAGATGAAGTTAAGATGTTGAGATAATAATTTTTAAATTCTAGAAAAGTTATTTATCTTAATATATTTGGCTAGAGTTTTCATCTAACTTATTACAATTATTATTGAATTTCTTATGAAAATGACTTTTGTTTCCTCACATTTTAGGTATGAATTGTCAACTAGTACCATTTTGCTTTCCTTAATTGATAAGTCATGCATTTAATTTTAATATCTGCAATAGTAGTCCTAATAAAATGACAACATGAATCTGACAGTTCTAAAGTAATAAGTTCTTATTCTTTCCTTGTCAAAGCAAAGCACCAAATTATAATTGATAAATATTCATCCAAATTATTTTCTATTATCACATGAAAGATTATTTTGGTATTTTAAGTAGGGACGGAGATCGATTTTTCGGTTTGATTTATTTAATTTTGATTTGATTTTAAGAAAGTGTGTATCGTATTTCAAATAAAATTAATTCGGTTCGGTTCGATTAATTTTTTCTACTTCTATTCGATTTAATTTGATGTCTTTAAATTAGTTTTTTGGTGAGAATCAAATTAAAGTATAATATACTTAAATTTTTTAACTTTGTTAAGGAATGATGTGTCTCTCCATAGAACACTTACCGTGCTTCAAACTTCTTCTCGAGAAAAACAATAACGAAAACGGGTTTCTTTATATAATGCATATTAATAAAAATATGATTTAGTTTCTCTTGGCAATTAAAAAAAAATGCTTAAGTTCCTCTTGGCGATTAATATATAGATAGATAGATAGTTCGATTCTTCGGTGCACCAAAATTTTAAAACTCTTACACCGAATATCGAACCAAAAAAGTCATTTCTTTGAAAAAATAAAACACCTGCATCGAACAAAAGATCGAAGAATAAAAAATGAAGAATTGATTTAGTTCAATTCGATACGATTTTTCAATTTTCAAATATTTATGCCTATTCCTAATTTTAAATATCCTTTTATTTTTAATTAATAATTTCATATTTAAATTGGGAAAATTACACGGATAAGCAAACTTATACTATTTAATTGCTCATCATATCTATAGTTTGCTATAATTATCACTCGTGACTAACATTAAACATTAATTACGTGGGCTGACTTCGAGTTTGTATAATTAGTCATGTTTGTATATGTATAATTCACTAGGATATACAAATAAATATGTATAATATACAATTGTTAGCCAATATACATATACAATTCACCTCTCTTCCACTCTCTGCCCTCTCTCGCTTGCCTCTCTCCTCCCTCTCTCAATCTCGCTCATCTCTCTCCTGGTCTCGCTTGCCATTTATATAAATGTATATGTATATACATTTATATACATATACAATTCATCTCTCTCCCACTCTCTGTCCTCTCTCGATCTCGCTCGCCTCTCTCCTCTCTCCCAGTATTGCTCGCCTCTCTCCTCCCTCTCCCAACCTCTCTTGCCATATATACAATTACATATGTATAATATATAGGGGAAACGACACTTTTAGTTCCTATGTTCAGGCTAATTTCTTATTTTAATCCTTGTGTTATTTAACTTAGCACTATTAACCTTTAATTATATCAAGTGAGTGATTTTAATCCTTCAACTAACAGATCCAAAAAATTTAACAGAGAGTTCACTGCTAAAAGGGATAATTCGGATATTTTAAAGTAATTGTTTGAGAAACAAGAAACTTTTTTTTAAAAAATCATTGTTGCATAATTTATCGTTCGTCGGTGTGAGAGGTAGGGTTAATGCCTATCAAGTTGTTTTTTAAAATTGTAGCTCAAATCGACGGGCTTGTTCTTCTAGATAGAGATAGGGAAGACTTAACTTGTTCTTCAAAAAAAGAGAATTAAAAAGGAAATACCTGAACTATCCATTTTAGCAATGAACTCACTGTGAATCTGTAAGTTGAAGGACTAAAATCACTTACTTGATATAATTGAAGGTTAATAATGCTAAGTTAGATAACACGAGGAGTAAAATAAGAATATAGTCTTAACACAGGGACTAAAAATGCATTTTCCCCTAATATATAATTATCTAACCAATATACATATACAATTCACCTTTCTCCCACTCTTTTCTCCCACTCTTTTCTCCCTCTCTCTCTCCTCTCTCCTCTCTCTCCAAATCTCGCTTGCCTCACACCTTCATATAACATGTAGCTACAAATTATAATTATCAAACTATAACTATGGAAAGTAATTAATTATTTTTAAGTGGCTATATGTGAAAGTTTTCCATTTAAATTTGCATGGCAGGTAGAGCCTTACCTCATAGATGAATAGCAATAGTTGTTACTTAAAAAAAAAAAAAAATTGCTATTGCGATTTGTTGCCCATGAGTTAAAAAAATTCTGCTATTGCGATTTATTTGCCCATGAGTTGAGAATTTATTTAAAACACGTTTTTTTTATTTCTACAAAATAGTTAGGTATGCATATAGTTTATATTTTTCAATTTTGGAAAATTACATAAATTGATATATTTTAATAAATAATTACTAATTTTAGTAATATTTTTTATTTATTACCATTTATAACAATACTATATTAAATCCGCAATATGTATTAAAAGTGAATTATGTATGCAATATATATGAATTATAATTATTTTTTAAAATTTATTATGTTTGTTTGGTAAAAATTTGACACATTGTATTATAAGTGTATTAAAATGTGTGATAAATGAATTATCTATCATTAAAATTTGTATTATACGTGAATAAAAAATTGTTCTTTGTAATATGAATTAAACTTGTATTATAAATGAATTAAAAGTGATCAAGTGAAAAAGAAATATTATTACTATAAATGGTAAATATTTTTTTATTATAATATATTTATGTAAGTTTCTCTTTCAATTTTCACTCGTGAGATTTTAGTAGATCAGTTGTCAATGTAATCTCTATGTTACCACAAAACTTATCACAAAGCTAATCTAGGGGTGAATGCTCTTAATGAAATTTTGTTTATATCATGATTCGAATTTGAGATATCTAATTAAAAATAAAATAGTAACATGAGATATTTATTAAAATGATACTTTTTTATTCAAATCTGAATTAGTCTTCCCCAATACAGAATCTAACATGTGTGGGAAATTAAAAGAGAATAACATAATTTTTTTAAATAAAAATTGATGATATTTGTGAATGAGGTTCAAGAATAAATAAAGGTGAAGATTCTAATCTGACAAATTCCCCCCTTTTTCTTCTGCAGAATTTTAGATTTCTGTTCTGCTGCTGCGTTAACCTCAATTTCACCATACCAAAACTCAATTCTCTCACTTTTCTTCCATTTCTCCATTCCTCTACACCTTCAGGTTCTTCTTTATTTTAACCCCATCATTTTTTTTATTAAAAAGATTGAATTTTTATTGTTTTCTTGGAAATTCTTGAGCTAGATTTAGCTATATGATTTGCATGGTTCGTCTCTGTGATTTGTGTTTGTTGTTTTAAATTCTTGATCTTCATGCAACACCCAGATCTTATTTCCTGATTTCTCGGAACTTTTGTTCTGTTTCATGTTTTGGTTGGTTGGTGTTTCTGCATATTGCCAAGAATGCTTTTTTAAGGTTTGTTGAATAGGAACAGCTAAGATTTAATGAAAGTGAAATTACACTGTGTGTATAGATAGTACAATCCAAAAAGGGATAGATCCACCTCTGGCTCTGGTTGATGTATATGCTTATTTATGTTCTTGATTTTTGTTTAATTTTGGGTTGTTGTAGTAATAAAGTTGCCATTTTTTTGCATACTGATGAACCCCACTTGGGTGATTTGGTCCTTTCTGGAATTGTATATTGATTTGCCACTCGTACCTGACTGTAGTTAAGATGTTGATTATTTTCTGAATTCTAATTGAAATGGGGATTATATAGAGCAAAACCCAATTCTTGTAACTTGATGTGTATGTTTATTGGATGTTCTTGTTTATATTCGATTAGGATCTTTATAGCAAAATAGAGTTTTTTTTCTTTTTGGTACTTATCCCCCAACATATGAGATTTGGTCCTTCTCATTAATTGGCCATTCCATCTTATTTGATCCTTTAACCAGCATATCCTATTGTTGTTAGGTGTTATTTTTCAGATTGAAGTAGATATTACTGTTATCTGGCTTTATTTCTACAACTAACATTTGTTTGTTTGGTTATACAGTTGTTGCTCTTATTGCAGGGCCTCTTTTCCTCTTTTAGAGAAGAGGTCCACAAGGACCCTGACAAGTTAGAGGGAGGAGGCCAATGGATTTTGAAAGCAATAGCTGGATTGGGGAAAGGCTGTTTTACTACCCCAGGCTTTTTGGTGGAGTCATGCTAACTGCAGCCTTGCTCGGGGTGTCAACTAGCTATTTAACAGGGATCAGTACTCCTACTCTACCCCACATTTTACCAAATCTAAGTATCTTTCGTAAAAAGAAGCGTGGGAAGAAGCGTATTCGTGTTTATGTGGATGGGTGTTTTGATCTGATGCATTATGGTCATGCAAATGCGATAAGACAAGCAAAAGAATTAGGAGATGAGTTAATAGTTGGAGTTGTTAGTGATGAAGAAATTGTAGCTAATAAGGGTCCACCTGTTTTATGCATGGAAGAAAGGTACGAGTTTGATTAGTTGCTCCATCTTTCATTGATCAAAATATTTTGTACAGAAAAAGAGTAGTTTAATGCATTACATTCTTCTTGATGCCTTATTTGTTTGAGTGGTGCCATAGAAAGCTGTACTTTTCGTGTCTACCTTAGGAATGTTAGCTACACTTATATGTATTACATGAAGCCTTAAAATCTAGTGACACAGTGGACTAAAGAAGATACACTGTAATCTTCTTCTTCCTTCACCACCCTGCCTGAGTAGGATAGGTGAAGAACAAATCCAGTCTGAAACAGAAAGGTTGGGTGTGGTTGCTAAAATTGTTTTGATAAAATGCAATAACTTTGGTAGTATGGATTATGAAATGCACGAGCTAATACAGTTCTTAAGACGGACCTTAGTAAAGATGGTCTTGTTTTGGGGCAATCCATTTTTCATCTAGGATGACATCCTATAGACATGTTGATAACAATTTGTTATCAAGGTTATGATGTATTAACCAGATGCACTAATTCAAGTCTTTGTTAACTATCCATGTGAAGCATCTTGATTGTAAATAATATTTTTCAAGATTCCACTTGCTTGAGTGAAAATGATAGCTAGAAATCGTGAACAATATCATAACTAACAACGCTTATCTTTGTTTCCTGCATTTATCCAGTCTACTGGTCCTTCGGCAACGGCTGCAACTGAGAGAGTCTTTTGCCTATGAGTAGCAAATCCTCTTTGATATTATCAATGGATCTTTCTTTATAAAAGAGAAGTATCAAATCCTCATTGAGATCCCATCGCACATGCAGTTTATCCCAGTACCATTTCTGGGCTGTTAGAATAACTGTGGAAAACTATATGATTAGGTTAAAGGTCTCTTGTCCATTTCAGGACTTTTATCAGCACTGTCCATTGAAGTTTGACCTTGCATCTTGATGCGCCTAAGAAAGTTTTGGCATAAAGTGGATTATGGAGAAGAAACTTCTTGAAAGAAATTTCTCCTTTTAATTTATGCTTATTGGCTCTTGCATGTTCTCTGTGTGTAGATGTGAATGTTTTTTAGTTCTTGGAAGTTCAAATATAAATTAGCACTCACTTTAATTACTTGACAAATAATTTAGTGTGGCTTGTTATGTGATACCATTTCTGTTTCAGTGTTTCCCGACCCTCACATGTTATCTAATTTAAGATTCTTTGCAGACTCGCCCTTGTTAGTGGGTTGAAGTGGGTGGATGAAGTAATTGCCAATGCTCCTTATGCAATTACTGAAGATTTTATGAACCGTCTGTTTACTGAGCATAAGATTGATTACATTATACACGGTGATGATCCCTGTCTACTGCCCGATGGAACTGATGCGTATGCACTAGCAAAGAAAGCTGGTCGTTACAAGCAGATTAAACGCACTGAAGGTGTCTCCAGCACAGATATTGTAGGTACTATATCTCTCCTATTCTGGTTCAGTTTTAAGATTTGATGTGTAAGCACATCATGCAATCTATTATGCTAATATAGATAAAATTATCAAGAAATGTGCCTTATGTTTGTGGTTGACACTGATTTTTAATAAGATTGTTTTCTGTATAAAATGAACCCACCACTACCACCTCAGTTCGTTTAATTGCAAATTCTTGCCATTCCCGCCCCTAGCTTTTACTTTGTGCATACATATGTAATTAATAATGTACAGAGGCTATTAATCTTCCATTTTCTTCCCTCCTCTTCTTCTTCTTCTTTTGCCCCTGGCCTCTTTCGATGGTTTTTTTAGCTATCTATGATCCTGCTATATATTAAGACTGTCTGTCATGTGCCAAAGTTTTGTATATAGTTGAAAATATCAGAAAACTTGTGTATAGTGTTTTTTCAGAAAGGAGCAAACTTTCTATTATCAAATTATTCTCCCTAGACCACTTGCTCAAAAAAAAAAAAATTATTTTCCCAAAACAAGAAATGAAATAAATTAAAGAGATTGTTTAGTAAACATCCTGGAAAAAGTGAAGAAAAGGAAATGCTTCCTGGAACTACATACTAGAGCGATGAGTATGTTTTTGTTTTCTCATAGATTTTACAATCATGTTTTGTAGGGAGGATTCTTTCATCTGCTAGAAGTATTTCTCAAGATTGCTCCAATTCATCTCTCCCCAGCAAAGATGATAATATGAACCATGTACATGCTGAGGAAAAAATGTCAAAGATCGATCACATATCTAGTTTTCTGCCCACATCTAGACGGATTGTGCAATTTTCGAATGGAAAGGTATCACAAGCTATACTCTTTACTTATTTGTGAGGCCTCATGCCAGATGTATATTGTTCCTTTTTCTATTTTGAATTTTCAATGTGAACATTATGAGTATGAACAACTGTAGAATTAGATTTTTTCTTCAGCCGTTATGTCTGAACCTACACTTCAACAGTGCTCAAGGATAAAACTTTTAGTGAGTAACGCCTCAGATCATACCTGAAATGCCGGCTTATACTCAGAGGTGGATCTAGGATTTCAAAAGAATGGGTGTACTATTATGTACAGGGCAGATCTAGAATTTACCTTTGACGGATTTAATCTTTAATTCTTGCCATTAACTCATTCTATTGAAATTATAGGTTCAAAAAATTATTCTTATTCTACACATGTAGTGATATCTCACACACATACACATTATATATATATATATATATATTAGTCCGTGTCGAAACCCGAAAATGTTGGTATTTGTTGAGCCAGACTATATGCTACATTGTCCAATACTACTACTTTAAACATAGACATTTAAACATTATATAAAATTTAAGTAATAATAGCCGAATAGGGATAAATCTGTCAAACTTGGGGAGTTAGAAAGGACAAACCAAATGAAGAAAGAAGTACTCCCCGCTCAAATCTAGAAAAAGAAAGGAAAAATAATTAGAGAAACATGGAATTTGAACCGCTGGTTACATTTGTAGAGGTGAACCCAATTATTATTGCACCATAGGGCACTTTGAGCTTGGGTCTGCACATATATTTTAAACTGGTCCTGTAAAACTATAACATTACTATACGTGGTCTAGGGAGAGGAGCTTGAATTCACGTGAAACCATATTCCTCCTGTCCTCCACCTAGTATGCCCCTTTTTATATTAGCAAAAAATTATGTAAATGAAGGTCTTCCTCATGGAGTTGATGAATCAGAATACATGGAGTTAACTTGGGCTAGTACTTACTTGGGAGTTTACTTGAGATAATAGATCGTCTATTCTTTGGGCAAACAAAATTTTTGTTCTATTGTGGTGAACATGTAATAATAACTGAACCATGTCCTCATCCATATGCAATATCCTATGCTTGAACCATGCTTGAGAAATGAATTCACGCTTTCCAAGTTGAAACAAAAAAAATGGTGATAAAGTTACTTCCCATTAGCTCATAGTTATTTACAGAAAACCCCAAGTCTCACTTCTCTTTTCTCATTGCAATCATTTCTGTTTGAGATTTTTTTTTCCTCCTAGAGCTTTGGAAGTAAATATTCTCCTTTTTTTTCCTTCTTAGGGGCCTGGGCCAAATGCTCGAGTTGTGTATATTGATGGTGCATTCGATCTTTTTCATGCTGGTCATGTGGAGGTAAATCTCTAATTTGGAATTTTGGAATTAGTCAGGCTTTATTATGTATATATAGTGCAATCATGTGTGTGACTTTCTCCTATATTTAATATATCTGTGATATTGTTAATCTGGATGGTTTATGGACTTCCTGTGAAGTTTGCTTCCTTCTACTTGCATGTAATGCTAAGGTTCATGGGTTATGATGCAGTCCAAGTCATTATCCTTAATGATGTTGAGAATCAAGTAGCATTTTATATTTATTGCAATAAATACTTTTGAACCTCTGAGCTCATTATAATAGTAGACGATGTTTAATGATAGACTTAATATCCAAACTATTGAATCTTTTATTTTTGCCTTCAATACATGATATACTTAAATCTCCAATTCTGGTCTTTAACCTGCCTGTAGTGTCTTTCATTTTTTTATTGTGCTCTGTAGTTCATTAAAATAGTGTCTTCTGACATTCAGCATCAGTATACAGTTTTACGAGTAACAGACAATTTTTCTCCCATCTCAGATTCTTCGAAGTGCCAGACAGCTTGGAGATTTTCTCTTAGTTGGAGTTTACACTGACGAGACTATCAGGTACATTTATGTTAGTATTACTTGCCTATTCTTGGTTATAAGTGACAACCCTGATTTGATTTGTCAATGGACAAACTGCACTGTTGATTTAAAGGCTCTGAGGTCACATCTTTAATTGAACCCGTATTTATCTCAAAAATTCTTATTTTCATGTCAAGATATGCTGAATGTGTGATTATCTCTGTATTTTCACTTGCATGTTGAGATAACATGGTTTAATTATGACTTTCTAAAAGAATTTCACAGTACTCCTTCAGAACCTGTGTTTATCTCATTAAACACACTTTTTATGAGTACGAAGATAGAGAATTAACTAATTTTATTTCTTGCAGCGAACTTCGTGGACATCAGTATCCACTGATGAATCTGCATGAGCGCAGTCTTAGTGTACTTGCCTGCCGCTATGTTGATGAGGTCATTATTGGTGCCCCTTGGGAAGTGACCCACGATATGGTAAGCTTGCTTCAACCTTTTAGATGTTTTCTTTCTCTCTTATTTCTAGTTTCTTTAGATTTGTCTATTTAATTGTACATTCAAAAGATAAGCAAAACAGCTGCTTTTCTTTTCCCTTTTTAAAAGAAATTTCTTCTGCATTTGTTGATTTCACATTGATGAAAAAGTGATACCTGTGTGTCCTTTCCCCTTTGCCCTGCCATACAAGTATATAGTTCTCCCTGGAGAAGGGGTTCTTTCTGAAAGCAAAGCAGACACATAGTCGCAAATTGACAGAAATGGAAAAGGCCTAAGGTTTCATTAGGTGATAGTTTAAAGATTATGTAAACAATTGATACTTTGGCTAGTTGTTATAAAATCCCAACAATCTACATCCTCATATAGCTGAGGATGATCAATGGCCCATTAAATTGGTGGACCCAATGACTTGAGACTTCATACACTCCCTTTAACTGTATACTAGCAAATTCTTCACTATCTTGTGGAATCATATTTATCTTAATAGTACCGTGTAATGACCAACGCAAGATTTACAGTTCATCACCATGAAAAATGTGCTGCTATAACTGAGAGCCTAATGTGCTACAGTTTGTGGATCATTAATGGTGCTTGAAACATTCACCAAAACACTTCAAAATGCAACAATATATGTGGTATTACAGTTCTTTCACAAGAGTGTTTTGTTATAACAAGCTATTCATTTTTCTTAGAAATCAATTGTTTATTTTTCTCTCATCCTACTCTTCGACCTTCAAAGGAGAAAGTATGTACTCTGCATTTCTTGTTGGTGACTAATTTGCCCTTTTTTTTTCTATTTGACACGGACTAGGTAACAACTTTCAATATTTCTGTGGTTGTACATGGCACAGTTTCTGAAAGGAACTCTTCTACAGGAGTAAGTATTTGCACAATGACATTTTCTGTTTATCGCCAAAAGATAATATTAGAAGCATGTTGCTGAGTAAAATCTTGGCTGCTGCAGGAAGAACATGATCCCTATGCAGTTCCTAAAAACATGGGAATCTTCCAAGTAATTGAGAGCCCTAAAGACATTACAACCACTTCAGTTGCTCAAAGAATCATTGCCAACCACGAGATATATGTGGTAAGTGACGCTTCCACATTTGTTGCTTAGTCCGTAGACTATACAGTGATTAGCTGTTTGCGGAATTTACTCACATGCCACTTGGATAGAGAAAAAGACAAAAAGGCAGACTTGTAAAGAAGCAGTATTTGGATTGACTACTATGCCCAACAGTATCAAATTTCTATATATGATATAGACACTTACGTGGATCGAAATTTAGTGTTGTGTTCTCTACTTCCGGTGCGACCTAGTTCATAAAGTGTCTATTGACTAGGAAAGTCAAAAAGCATTTGTGATCAGAAAAACCACTAGTGTAATAGTAGCGTTACAAAGTAGGTTATAAATTTCCTATGATGTAACATTCCGTTGAGCAGCACTTGAAATCCTCCATATGCCACACTTGACTAACCACAATAGAGAATCCTAACTACAGCACTTTTAGTTGTGCAATACATCACCTTAAGATTCCGCAACTGTAGGAGTGAAAATTTAGGGGTTCAACACATAAATTAAGTCCATTAAACAATAGTTGTGTATTCTCTTATGTCCATAGCTTATATTTAGGTTTGAAAGCCCATATATGACTCCGCTTACCACATAGACCGACTTGCATTCCCATGAAATGCTCACATCTCTCTCTATATATAATATAGTGAACTGGAAAGCTACGAAGACCATATTATCAAATCTCCTTTGATCAGATTAAAATATTTGTTGTAATTTATATTTGAAATATGATTCATGGACATTGTATCATCCACTTCCTATTTGCGGCACATTGACATTAGATTTTGCTAAAAGTCTCTTTTCTCCATTAGTACAAAGAACCTTCCCAACCCTGCCATTCCTGCAGATTGCCAACCTCAACTTGCCCTGTTCTGTTATGAAGAAGCACGTCGCATGCCAATATTTTATTACATGCTTTGCTCTAGCATCCTCATTTTTAGTGTGAAGATTCCACTGTTCTTTGTTTGCTATAAGTTTTGCTCTATCATGGAGTTTGGCACTAACGCGGCTTGTTGACTTGTGCAGAAAAGGAACACAAAAAAAGAAGCAAGCGAGAAGAAGTACTATGCAGAGAAGCAGTATGTTTCAGGCGATTAAGTTTTTATGTTACAGTCTCCAGTATGCCTCGTGGCTTGTAACTTTGGCGAAGCCGCTCTTTTTTCAAGGTAGCTCGTCTTGTATGTATTCCAAATATATACGTTCGAGAAGGTTTGCGAGATATAAGAAGAAAACTCATAGTCAGAAGATGTAGATTTTTGTTCATTTATTTATTTCTTGGTGGTTGTAGCTGATTTCCTAATCTCAAATTCATATTGATACTTGTAAGTTAAGGAGCTGTTGTTCCATTCTTACTCTATAGTTAATCAGTTCCAGTTTCAATTGTTGAACTGTAATTACAGCAGTTGGGGTATTGTTTCTTAGAAACAAGTAAACTGAATATTGCATCTTTCATTTTATGAAAGTCATAAGTAGGGTCTTTTAATGAGGATGACTTCAAGTTTGAGGGGTCAATTAAATGCTTAAATTGTATTATTTTCCCATGAACAAAAAATACACAGGTGTGGCAACTATCAAGTTTCTCCAATTCATAAATAAAATATCGAACAATAGCAGATCACACATTTCCATATTTCTTTTTGTGATTACAAACTCTCAAAATAATTTTATAAAGAACTTGTCAACAACGAGCATACATTCTTTCATATAACTCGTGTTGAACAATTTCGTTCCCAAAGTGACTATTTTCCATTCCAGAATCTCCATCAGTGTAACCAAAATAGGCATAACAAAGGAAAAATCGTATCCAAGACATGGTAATGATTTGCATTTTTATGTTGAGCTGAGACATTAGAAAGCTATAAGCAGCTCTTCAATGGACATATTAGAGGCCATGACAGCTGACTTTAAAACAACGGCCTCCCAAGCCTTTTCAATCCGCATTCTACTACTTTTATCTACTATTTACTTCACCCTCTTTTACCTAGCCGATGCTTCCTTGCAAGAGGAGACCCGTGGAGAGTTCTAATAGTATCTAACAGTAATTATAAAATCCTAATCCTTGTGCCAATTACTGTACCAGGGAATCGGTGTTGATGTGTTCTGAGGCGGTTGAGTCGTAGTCATACAATGCTGTTGTTGCCAATGATGCAAACCATCATTTACACTAACTGCACCAGCATCGACTGCAGTTCTTGGTTCAACATCCACACTGTTATCTTCAATATCCATAGCTACTCCCTCCATATCTTCAGCATCCATCATATCAGAAACATCAGGTTGACTAACCACTTCAGCTTCTGCTGCAGAAGGAAATTGAGATGGAATCCAGGGAACAACCGCTAGACATTCTTTTGCAGAACAAGAGTCGTCCTGTTGCGTTGCTTCATTAGCATCAACTAGTCTAAATGTATTTGCTGTATTATCCCAGAAGACTTGACCTGCACAACATACAAAAACTGATTACTGAGCTTTATAGTTTATTTTTCACTTAGGTAAAACACCACCGTCTAATCAAACCAAGGAATATACAACAGCAACCAGCTTCTATGTCTCTGCCCATGGATCAAATTAGACACTGTCAAAAAGTTCTCGATCAAATTCTAATTTTAACCGTTATCAAGATCACATCCATTTTCTCTAAAAAGATAAAACAGTAACCTCTTTTTTTGGACCTCTAGCCAAAACAATTTTTTTCTTTCTAATATAGTAACAGCGTATCTCACGGAGCTTGTTTTTATTAACACCTTTCTCAAAAAGACTCGATGCATACAGGATTCTGAATGTTCCTTAGCTCAGCTCCATGATCAGATCACTAAGAAAACAAGTTCGACAAAGAGAACAAGGATTTCGAACTTTTTTAACCAATAAATTCATCAAAAACGAAGACTGAGCTACTTGAGCTACATCTGCATTGACAAAGGTTATTCTATAAAGTACCTAAAGTTTGCCTTAGCATTTAAGCTAGCTCACATATTAAATGCAACTCCAATCAGCTCATCTTCAACTGATGTATTGCCAATTTACCCTTGGGAAGATTTACACATCAGCAGAACTGATAGATTCAAGGCCAATTCCTCCTCGTGACCTCTCCCAAATTTAGACAGAGTTCACTATTACTTTTCGATTTGTGGAACTCAACAAGTTCTTAAAACAAGAAACACACCACCAACGATTCGATACTATGTTCATCCTGATGATCTCAAGGTGATCTAAACCATATTAATATAACCTAAATAAGCTATGCATTCAATTTTTTCAATAAAACTACCAAATGATCTCATATAAACTAAATTAACAACTAAAAAAATAGAGACTAGAGACTTACTTTTGAAACCATTAAGAAACTGGGGATCCACTTTAACGGAGAAATTAGGAGGAGAATGCATAGGCTGTGTGTTCATGGGCTTGAATAGCACAATTGCCCTCTCTTCATTCTCGGGCACACTTGGCAGTTCCTCAATTACTAGACCCCTATTTACTGCATTGCTTCCGAAGCTGGGATAAGTAGCTGCTAGTTCAAAAGCTATAGGAATCTCTGGTTCTTCAACCTCTTCTATTATGGGAGGCAACACCGCATCCTAAACATAGAGTAAAAAGATAAAAAAACATCACTAACATACACAGGCAAAAACAAACTGAAAAGGGATAGCATTAGAACATTCTTTGATTTATCCTCAGTTCTGCCAAATTAAGTTCTAACAAATCAACTACACATCAATCCCAAACTAGTCGGAGTCAGCTATAGGAATCCTCTATATTCATCCTGCTCTTAAGTTAAAAAGACAGCCCGGTGCTCTAAGCTCTGGAGTCCGAAGAAAGATTGGATTACAACTGTTTCCACGCGAATCTCCTGATCACATGTAGGAAACTGCAACTAGTACACCAAGGTCCATACAATATCAAATCCAAAAATCCACCTCAATCAACACTATATGCATTCTACTCTAGTTTTTTTAAGTTCATACAGTTCCAATACTCAAAAAATCAAGCTCTACCTCCATTAATTAAATTTTTTTTACAAAACCATCATAATAATCACTACCTTCAACAGAATTTCATAAACTTGCAGTTAAAAACAGAAGAATTTCGAGTTTTACCAGTCGACGAATTTTTCTGGCGGGAGAGGAAAGTGAAAAATCAGAGAATTCATCATTAACATCTTCCAAATCCTTCCTCTTCATCTTCAATGTATAGTATGGCTTCATATTCCTCTTGCGTCCAAAAAAAAACCCTAAAAAGCAATCAGAGATCACTTTGCACAAATTTATGCTACCTACCTACTTCTCAAACGATCGATCAGAGCATCAACAAGAGTATTGTTAGGTAGAGAATTTGAGAGCTAGGTTAATGGAAGTGAAAAAAGAAAGAGGTTGGGAATTTCAGTTATAGGAAGAATAATGGAAGCTTGTAGATTCTTCTCACAAGTCCAGATTTTTCCGGAACTTTGGTGCATATAGAGAGAGAAACAAATTGTGGGCCTCACTTTACTCGGTTTGGGGTCCCACACAAGAAACCAAATAGTCCTATTATAATTTGCTATGCATCAATTAGTGTATCAAATAATACTACTACTTATAAAATTCAAATATTGTACCGACTTTGTTACGGTTAGGTTACTCATATTTTGGAACGACAAGTAACAAACATATGGGGTAGAATCAACAATCATGAGAAATTTATTATAATAAAGTAGAAAACGCAGCAGAATTGAAAAATAAAAACATCAATATATACATACAAAGAAAGAGTACATGGTCCAATCTCACAAATTGGTGGACGAAAGTATAAAGATACTGGAAGAGTACAAGAATCAAAAGTACAGATTTGTCTGGAATTCAAAAGACTAGGAAAAAACTATATATATATGCATATAGGCCGAACTAGGATGTCATCAGCTCACTCTTAAATCTCCGAAGATTTTCGCAGTCAAACTTGAATCATTGTTGACTGCTGGTGCTAGGATCTGCATCAAGAAAACAGTTTCAGAGTGCAACATGAGTTCCAAAACATAGATCGATTGAGCTTGAACATTGAAAACAACATAACAAGCGAGAAAGTAAATAGTGACAAGAGGTCAAATGAATAAAACGATAACAAAAAGTCCAACTACCACAAGTATACAAAAGAACGGAGTAGTTAAGTAAACGAGTTATCTATAACCTAACTGCACCCCCATAAGCCTAGAAGATACACTCATTCGCAATTGAAAAGTAAATAACTCAAACGGACACCCTATAAGCCCGATGAGCACACAAAAGAACTAAGGATAACACTAGCTATTCCAAAATCAAACCATCCAACCCTAGACTAAAATAATGACAAAAGCATCCCGAAGAACCTAATAGAACATCATGTCAGGACTTAAACCAAACTAAAAGAAACAGGTCTAGACTCCAATCACAATTATTGAACATGCACCAAGGCCTCAAACACCAGCTAGTAAAAATGTGGGACCTCGAACTGTAGCTAAAGGAAGGATGTCAGGCCTCAAACCACGGTTAAAAAGCTCTGAACACCTCCAAATCATACACTCTTCTTCGTGTGGACACGAACCATACAACAAAACTATCTTCAGAATTTGGTTAGCTTGAAATCCAATAACCGACCCAATATCACCAACAATGGCCGAAATCACCAAAGAAACATTAGGACTGAAACATAAAAGAGGTTATTGATGAACGATTACAAGAGTAGAGTTGTCTCCTAGCTAAGGATTCATAATATCATACCCCACATCTTTTACAGCAGCTTAGAAAGAGTTAAGTGGTCAGAAGCTACATTGGAGAATTTCTAAGGCGATTAAACATGATACAATCTAGAAATCCCTCCCAAAACTAGTTAATCAACATGAATATACAAACACAAACTGATCAGTAAAGCGGAATTTACCTCAAATTTTGATCGCATATTCTTTGAATCTACAAAATCAGAGTTTTTCCATTACGAATCGCCTATGATCGTTGTTACGCTATCAAATGAATAATAACAACGTCAATATAGACGTTTTGACACCTAAATTTTAATAATTGAAAATAAACCCAAAAACAATATTATGGGACTTGTGCCAAAAAAAAAATTAAATTGACTCTGTTAATTGATCTCACTCGGCTTAAGAAACATGTGCCCCAACAATTTCCAACAAGTTGCAACTGAAATTAAACTCAAACAAAGCTCCATAGCTAATACTATCAACTTCAAAATTTGGGAAAATGATCTGAATTTTTGAGTTGATCACAAAATATATCCCCATTAAATTAACTCCAAGAACTTAAGACTTGATCGCGTTCACAGTAGTCAACTGGGTTGGATCAATGAGGACTATTCTCCGTGAACATCTAAACTCATTCATGAACGTAAAGAGTTATCGATTCATCGAGGAGTTTCTTATTCGCACCGCAAACTCCTTCCTTTCAACGTCAAATCACGCATCTTTCATTCATAGTGCTCGGATTTTGTTATGTCTATCACATATATTAGCTTACTCACATTATTTATACTCAAAACACATGAATATATGTGAAATTATTTTGTGACATAAGCTAATCATGGGTAAAATACGATATGGAATATATATGTACACTCAAGAACAAATATCGCCAATTAATAATCTAAGAAAAATTGTTCCATAACCGCTTTCAATCACTCATATAAACACTCAACTTGAGCTAAATCAAATTTATATAAATATAAGAACAAAAAGCATTTTCTTTATAATTAAAATATTCAATAATGTCTTTTAAGTTTGGGGAGTGCTTTAT
This sequence comes from Solanum lycopersicoides, assembly GCA_022817965.1. Lineage (NCBI taxonomy): Eukaryota > Viridiplantae > Streptophyta > Magnoliopsida > Solanales > Solanaceae > Solanum > Solanum lycopersicoides. Next base: position 28,922 of record JAJJBR010002432.1, read on the forward strand.
TTATTTTTATTTGGAAAAAGAGTCGTCACTTAATTTTTGAGAGAGATTAAGATAACTTAAAATTTCAAAAGATTTAAAATAGAAAAACCAATTGAATACAAAAGGGGGGGGGGGTTTCGGGTTCACATTTACACTTCAACAAAATTTAAGTACTTGAAGTGTCCGCTAATACACGGTTATCCGACGATTTAAATATTTTGCCAAGACTTAAAAAAAAAGTAGGAATGCTTAATCACTTAAGGAATTAATTGAATTTTTTTACCCTTAAAACATTTTTACAGAAAAAGGAAAACATTCTTGTCTAAAATATGACTAAGTAAAGAAAGTTTTAAAAATTTTCAATTAAAGGGTTTATAATTAACTAATACGAGAATAACTCATCCTTGGAGAATTTGAATTAAGTTAAACTTTAAGATTAGTTATCAAATAAGCAAGTAATAACTAAATAAATTAATAAATAAATAAGAGGGAGAAGTATTGGGCTCAAATCTTATTTCTGTCTGTCTGGGTCAATACTTCGGCCTAATTCATGATTTTGGGCTTTGGACCAATTTTCCTAGTAAAAATTTAAGGAATCCCATAGTGAAATATAATAATTACATTCTGTCTCGACTAACTTAGTATTTACTAATAATCCCTTAAAATTGCATGCGCGTGATACATTAGAACATTGTGAAACATAGTAAATGATACACAGTAACTTACTAACTGTTAAGATAAAAAAGGAGAAAAAACGGAACAATTAAATTGGTTATTTAAATCAGCTTAAGTTACGGTAACAGCTCATGAAAAACATTAATTCAGCACGTAATTGAGTAACACTTTCAAATTTTGAAAATTCAAGATTATATCATCTAGGTTGAAGACAATTTTATGAACACCCATTGAAAAGCCAAAAAATACAAATTTGATTGTTCTTATTGTGGATGATACATGATGAATACATCAATTTTGATGAGACATTCAGGAATTTGGGTGAACGAATTGCAGTATGAAAGTTACAAAATCGACGGAATAGTTGTTGGAGATTCAATTTCGTTTTCTAATCTCAAAGCAGCAATTGCAGCCGAGTTAGATATCGATGTATCAAGGAAATATATTGAAATTCGTTACATTGTAGAAGGTAACTCCTGTCCGATGAAGGTAAAGAACGATATGAGTGTTAAGCTATATTTAGAACTGGAAAAAAATGAGCCAGGATTTTCAATGTATCCATTATGTATTGACACAATTGAAAAGATTGGTGGTATTGTACATAACTTTGATGGAACATGTGGAGAAATTACATGTGTAGAAGGCACAACACAGGATACAGAGGCTTTGGCAATGGTTGAATCTAGTTTATTTGATTCGCATGAGAATACAGAATTTGGAGTTGCACATGTTATAATCAATTCAGATAGTCTAGATGTGAAGACAGGTCAGATATATAAGGATAAAGCAACACTTGTAGATGTGGTGACGAAATATAAGATAAAGCACAACTTCAATTGCAAAGTAAAGAGATCTGATCAACAAAGGTATGATAGTGTTTGGAATGTATATATATTTACAGGCTGATCAAATTTAGTACATGAAACATTAATATTTTCTGTGGAAAACTACATGTATCATCAGTTAGTTGATATTTTAAGTTAGATCTGTTTTAATCTATGATTAACTATTTCGTTAAGTTTGTTGATACATTGAACTAACTATATTGATACTTTAATATACTACTGATGATATAGAAATGATTATATCAATTTAAACAAGCATAGCAAACAGTTCTGGTACGTGTAATTCATTATTTGATTCGAAAATGGTTGATACTTTTGTGTAAATCGTTGTTTGATTACTTTAAACGTTATTGTTGTATATATTATATGATGTAATTGCTTTAAGTATTAATATGCTGAAAAAATGTACGCAGCTATGTGTTGGTATGCTTTTCAGACAAATGTGGTTGGACTATGAAGGCGTCCTGCAGGAAAAAATCTGATATTTTCATTGTTAGAAGTTTCAATAGTGAACATATGTGTCCGATGATGGAGAGGGTATTAACCAAGGTCCAAGCAACAGTCGGATTTGTAAGTGGAGTTACAGCTCCAAAATTGGTCAATCATAAACGAATCTATACTCCGAAAGATATAATTGATGATATTAGAGAATTCTATGGGGTTCAAATATCTTACCAGCAAGCATGGCGTGCTAAAGAACGTGCACTCTCCATGATTAGGGGAAAACCATCTGCAGGATATAGACGGTTGCCGCGATACATACACATGTTAAAAACCATGTATCCAAATTCTTATATAAGAATGCATAAGACTGAGGAGGATGAATTTATGTACCTGTTCGTCGCCTTAAGACCATTCATTAGGGGATTTAATTACTGCAGACCAATAGTTGTTGTGGATGGTGCACATTTGAGTGGAGCTTACAAAGGGACATTTGTATCAGCAAGCACACTTGATGGCGCAGGTATTTTTTTTTTATAGTTGTGATGTGTTTGTATATGTTACGTATCAAATGATATAATGTGTGTCTGTAATCAGGTTGCATATTTCCATTGGCATATGGTGTTGTTGACACCGCAAAATGATTGTTCGTGGACATGATTTTTTGAACAATTCAAAAATGCATTTGGCGAGAGAAAAGATATGTGTGTTGTTTCAGACAGAAATGAGAGCATCCTGAAGAGTGTGAGGATTGTGTTCCCAAATGTACCTCATTATGCATGCATCTGGCATCTTTGGAAGAATGTATGTGAAAACTTCAAAAGGAGCAGAAAGGCCATAAGTGATCTATTCTACTCTATGACCAAGGCATATAGAAAGGAAGATTTTGATAAGTTGATGGCTAAGGTTGATATAATTGATCACAGGGTTAAGGAGTACCTTGAAGATGCAGGTTATGAAAAGTGGTCAAGAGTTCATGCAACAGTAAACAGAGGTAGAATGATGACTTCGAACATTGCAGAATGTATCAATGGTTGTCTTGTTGAAGCACGCCAATTAACTATATTAGAATTCTTGGAAGAAGTTAGAATTCTTTTTGGTTCTTGGCATTGCAAAAACAGAGAAGTAGCCTCATATACAAAGGACACATTACGGAGAAAATTTGAGGAATTATTGATTATAAACGCGGCTAAAAGTTCAAAGATGGAGGTATGTATCATTATATAATAGTTTATATTATATATATCTAATTCATTGTATCATTCTTCAGTTTGAAAGATGATATGTTTTTAAAAAATTATATATTTAAATTTTTTAATGTACACAGGTTGTTCCATCATCTGAATTTATTTTCTCGATTTATGAAACTGGAAGAAGATACATTGTTTGTCTTGAGCGGAAAGTATGTTCTTGTGGTAGATTTCAACTAGATGAGATACCTTGTGCACATGCAATCGCTGTATTGAAAGAAAAGAATGTCACAGATATGAATCCATATTGCTCTGATTACTACAAGCCTGATGCATTGGCAAAAACATATGAAATTCCAATGGTACCAATGCCAGATAAAGCAGATTGGTCAGATCCTAATAATGTGGTAGCTGAAACTGTGTATCCACCTAGATACAGAAGATCATCTGGACGACCAAGAAAAAGAAGAAGAAAGAATGCAGATGAAAAGATTTCGGTGAACACAAACTGTTGTGGACAATGTGGACAAGAAGGACACAACAGAAGAACTTGTACTTTCTTCCCAAAAGAGAAGTGAATTAGTCGTAATGTTTCTAAGATATAATTTATCATTTTCAGTATTTATTTTAGTTGTAATTTAAACACTTTTGGTTTTGATAAACTAGTGTTAATTAAATTTTAAGTTGCGCGTTTGATTATAAATACTTTGTTATTATTGGTGTTGAAAAATATATTTGTGTCAATATTTATTTTTTTATATAAATTTTATAATTCTGATGTTACAGTATGAGATATAAATTCAAGGATTATTTTGGTAAAAAATCGTACATGATACATATGCTTTAGCCAATGTATCATGTACGGTTAATTCAAAAAACAAGTGTGTTTTGGGGTAACTTAGTATACATGTATCATGAGTTTTTCCCAATGTATCATCTGCATTTAATTAAAAAAAATAACACTTATTGAGGTTACTGTGTACTTTACAATGACTATAAATCATGTATCATGTGATTTATATTATTTAACTTGTGTAATGCATGCTTTACTTGAAATATACAGTAAATAACTTTACTTTTACAAACCTATCGCATTTCATACAACTATGATATTCATTATAAATAAGTATCACTTGAATTTTAGTTTTCAAATAAACTATTTATTTCTATGTTAAATTAAAAAAACTTTGACTAAACTTTATTAAACCTGTGTGACGCTATAATATGTCTGATATTTATGTTTTCTAGTCAAAAATACTTGTTCCATAATGTAACAAAAATAATCTTCATGGAAATTGACAAACCCAATAAAATAACATTAAAAACATCAAAACTACTTGTTCAATAACGTATCAAAACAAGAAATATAACATTAAAACATTGTTTAAGCATATATGCTACACTATGTGAACCAAATCTTTTTCTGGTGGTGGTGTGACTACGCCCTTAGATTTTGGTGGATCATCATTGTCACTAACATATCCGCACTTAGCCTTCTTGCTGCCATAACTCCACAACAATGCTCCATATCTTTGACGTAGGTATTCAGGACTAAAATCAGCATATGATATATTGATTTGGTCACTCATATACTCGGAAAATGCAGTAACATATAACCCACAATCTCTACAAAAAAATACAGAATATAAATTAAAAATTTAATGATACATGATTAAGGAAAAACAAAAAATTATTGATACTTACAGGCTATCACAATTCTGTTTAGCAATGTCTTGTGCAAATTCAATCATGAAAGGAACTTGAGGCTCCAAAAGTTAACCAGTAATGTTGTCCTTGTATGCATGACAATCACCAAATTTTGTGCGCTCAATTTCTTCAAAGAATCCACTGTCCAGTAGGTAAGAAGGAAGCATTTTAGACAACATTTTTATCTCATGAGGAATTACTTTTTTCCTTGTGCATATTGATGAGTCAAAAACTCTTATCACCCTGTTTTTCAACTCAACAACTGCCAGCACCCAATGGAATTCTTGATCGCAGTTAATCGGGATGTAGACCTCATCTACAAGATGCCAAGGTAAAGCAGCTGGAATTCCAAAACCTTTGATGATGTTAATTATTGACCTCTCATATACAGATACAACTGAAGCACGATCAACATGTTCTTGTGTACTAAGACTATCATCATCATTGTCCATGTAATACCTATCATAACAATTTTTTACATGTGACATGAACAAGCAGTGGGTTGTTGTGTATCTGTATTGATCCATGCTGCAGAGTTTTGATTTTTTACGAAGGTAGTAAAAAATCACATCGATGTGCTATAAACAAAATGAAAACATAATAAGAAATAATATACATATAAACAATATAAAACAATATAATTATTAAATATTGATCATAGATTTTGCTAATTAAATATTATGATACTTCTACAGAATGTATCATGTTATAATAATATAAGTGTGACTGCTACACATTACATAATTAGTTTAAGATTTTTACCTCATCAGTCCAACATTTGTTTGGCTGAGACATGGCATAGAACCAATTCTTGTTCATTGGAAAAGCAACAACAAAGTCCATCATCGTAAATCCAAAAGAAGAAGATTTTGATCTGTATTTATCGTCTGATGGGTTCCTGCATACATGATACATTAGTTTGAGTATATGTATATGATACATAACAGTGACTTAATTACAATTTTTGTAAACAAAGTATCATGAATTAGTTATATAAAAAATAATTACAAAGTATCATCGCAAAAATAATGTATAAAACTTACTTATTGTTATGATTTTTTAGGAGCCCCCTTGACAACCAATTCATATAATCCTCAATAAGTTTCGGCGAAACTTGATCTGTAATGCCACATCCTTCGAACGGGAAATGGAGTCGAGCCATATCCTTCAATTTCTCTTTTCCCTTCTCGCTTGACCCAAAAGAAGTACAATATGGAGATTGAATATTTCTCGAAGGCATTCTGTTTCTATGCGCAGGAGTGACTGAATCGGTTCTCACTCCAATCTCAGTTATTGGAATGTCAGTGGGTAATTGACTGTCGGTCAACAAGTACTGGCTGCTGGTTATATTCTGTGATTGTAAGAATATAATGGTCTAGCATTAATAGGATCTTTCCCCAAATCTTGACAAGTGCATCTATTGCTGCTTGAGTTGATGGCGATATTGTTGTTGAAGTGGAAGATTCCTGTATAATATGATGTAATGATTTTTAAAATAAATTTGTGTGTAATGAAATTGTGTGTCCTAAAGCAAAATTGAAAAATCTACCGATGCATCCATTGTTGTTTTATCGGGCAAAACATGAGGGATGTTGTGTTGAACATTTTCATCAACATCTTGCTCCATGATATGTTCATTTATATCTTGGTGCGATTGATGTACGTCACCATCCTGAATATGCAGTTTTTCAATAAAAATTTGTTAATATAATTGTGCTGATACTTAACAGTGATTATACTCACATGATACATAACATTGAGTATATGTGCATGATACATGACAGCAACTAAATGAAAAATCATATACAATGTATCATAAACAATACCTTTGGATTATCATTGACTTGTTGTTCACCCTCGTTTACAGAAACACCAACACCATCCTCAGCGACATCCCCCGCATCGTCGATGACTTGATGTTCACCATAATTACCAGAAACACCAACACCATCCTCAGCTACACCACCCATATCAGAAAGATCAATTCGTATTTGCGGAGATGTTTGTTTCTCAGACTGAAATGTGCTTGTATTAGCCTCAACATTGATATTTTCTTGCCTCGAGATTGCATCAACTGTGAGTGGTTTTCCTTTATCAGCTTAATCAGTTCCTCAAACTTCTTGTCAACCTATAAATTATAAATACATTTAGGATAAAAATAAATTACATTTGATTAAAAATATCAAAATAATTAACTTACGTAAGTTTTCAAATGTCCTTTCAACTTTTCAATATCTGGAATTACATAGTTGATTTTCTGAGAATTTGCAGAACCATGTACATCAGCAGCCGGGTTTGGAGACGCGTCTAGAACAGAACCATGTACATCAGCAGTTGGGTTCGGAGATACGTCTGGAACATAATCATGTACATCATCAGCATTCGAATTGGGAGGCAGATCTGGAATAGAAACATGTACATCATCATCCGGTGTCGGAGACACATTGGATTGATCAGGTTGACTCGGTTCTGAAACCTTTTTTTTATGTATAACCACTTTTTTTCTTCTTTTTGACGGTGGTGGAGGAGATGTATCAGACACTCTAGAAGATCTCCTCAATAACTGTTCTGGAGGTTTGGTGGAGAAATCATCAAAATCATCTTCCGCATTTGGTTGTACTAAGGGTGGTGATGAAGAAGGAGCATGTTCAACTTCAACTAGGTCAAAAGCTTCAATTTCCTCTGCTGTTGGGACAATGTTTGAACATGCATTCTGAATGTATCATAACACATAAAATAATTTAAATGTTAATACAATACAACACATTAAATAATAAGACAGATCACAATGTATCACAAGACATAAATAAGGATATTAAATAGATAAATAGTTTATTGTAATAGTAAAAGTTGTTTCAATTTTACCTCTTGGAAAATGGTAGACATAAGCAATTCAAACTTTGCCTTATCAGACACAACTCTCCAATTGCACATTCTTGGGATGACATTTCGTTCTTTCACAGCAATTTCAGAATTTAACTGGGATGCACATTCGTATATCCATACGTTAAGTGCATACGGCAGCCCATATAATCGATACAATTTTTTGCTAACATCAAAATCTGTCTAAGTGAACCGATGAGTTTTGAGAATGATAGCTGACCCCAAGGATAATCTTGATATCTACCATCTTCAACCATTAGAAAATCCACAATGGATATAGCGGTATTATCAAGAGTAGCCAATACGAATGTATGGATAAAGAATAATATAGTAATTTGGAGTGCATCCTGCTCGTTCTCCCAATTACCCATCTTAAATCGTTGAACTAATTGATACTTGGTAACACTATTGACTGCACCAGGAAAATACTTTTGGAAAAGCATACAATTAGTTGATTCTGAGTATTGGAAATCATTAGTATTTCCTTTGACTTTGAGTCCAGTTAATATAGCAAATTCATCTATACTAAATTTTAGGATACACCCGTTTGAATGTCTAATATGCAAAATTAGGGTTGCTTTGTTCCAACTCTAACAACAACAAGCACTTAGTAATTTGGCCCTGAAAATTACATTTAGTAATATCTAAAAAGGGTCCAAAAATTGTATCCCTAAACAGTTGGATTACATTCTCCCCCATATATTTTTCAAAGTCCTTCAGAAAAGTGTTGTTAAAATTGACAGCAAACCTTATTGGATGTGTTGGAATCTTTTTTATCTTGTACTTGTGTGGCTGCAATTTGAAAAAAAAAACAAATTTTAACGATTTTGATATAAATACTAAATAAAACAACTAATACTAAATAAACAACTA
>JAJJBR010002432.1:38514-62000 GCA_022817965.1 Solanum lycopersicoides
GGTTGTTGTGTATCTGTATTGATCCATCTGCAGAGTTTTGATTTTTTACGAAGGTAGTAAAAAATCACATCGATGTGCTATAAACAAAATGAAAACATAATAAGAAATAATATACTATAAACAATATAAACAATATAATTATTAATATTGATCATAGATTTTGCTAATTAAATATTATGATACTTCTACAGAATGTATCATGTTATAATAATATAAGTGTGACTGCTACACATTACATAATTAGTTTAAGATTTTTACCTCATCAGTCCAACATTTGTTTGGCTGAGACATGCATAGAACCAATTCTTGTTCATTGGAAAAAGCAACAACAAAGTCCATCATCGTAAATCCCAAAGAAGAAGATTTTTGATCTGTATTTATCGTCTGATGGGTTCCTGCATACATGATACATTAGTTTGAGTATATGTATATGATACATAACAGTGACTTATTATAATTTTTTGTAAACAAAGTATCATGAATTAGTTATATAAAAAATAATTACAAAGTATCATCGCAAAAATAATGTATAAACTTACTTATTGTTATTTTTTAGGAGCCCCCTTGACAACCAATTCATATAATCCTCAATAAGTTTCGGCGAAACTTGATCTGTAATGCCACGTCCTTCGAACGGGAAATGGAGTCGAGCCATATCCTTCAATTCTCTTTTCCCTTCTCGCTTGACCCAAAAGAAGTACAATATGGAGATTGAATATTTCTCGAAGGCATTCTGTTTCTATGCGCAGGAGTGACTGAATCGGTTCTCACTCCAATCTCAGTTATTGGAATGTCAGTGGGTAATTGACTGTCGGTCAACAAGTACTGGCTGCTGGTTATATTCTGTGGATTGTAAGAATATAATGGTCTAGCATTAATAGGATTTCCCCAAATCTTTGACAAGTGCATCTATTGCTGCTTGAGTTGATGGCGATATTGTTGTTGAAGTGGAAGATTCCTGTATAATATGATGTAATGATTTTTAAAATAAATTTGTGTGTAATGAAATTGTGTGTCCTAAAGCAAAATTGAAAAATCTACCGATGCATCCATTGTTGTTTTATCGGGCAAAACATGAGGGATGTTGTGTTGAACATTTTCATCAACATCTTGCTCCATGATATGTTCATTTTATTCTTGGTGCGATTGATGTACGTCACCATCCTGAATATGCAGTTTTTCAATAAAAATTTGTTAATATAATTGTGCTGATACTTAACAGTGATTATACTCACATGATACATAACATTGAGTATATGTGCATGATACATGACAACAACTAAATGAAAAAATCATATACAATGTATCATAAACAATACCTTTGGATTATCATTGACTTGTTGTTCACCCTCGTTTACAGAAACACCAACACCATCCTCAGCGACATCCCCCGCATCGTCGATGACTTGATGTTCACCATAATTACCAGAAACACCAACACCATCCTCAGCTACACCACCCATATCAGAAAGATCAATTCGTATTTGCGGAGATGTTTGTTTCTCAGACTGAAATGTGCTTGTATTAGCCTCAACATTGATATTTTCCTTGCCTCGAGATTGCATCAACTGTGAGTGGTTTTCCTTTATCAGCTTAATCAGTTCTCAAACTTCTTGTCAACCTATAAATTATAAATACATTTAGGATAAAAATAAATTACATTTGATTAAAAATATCAAAATAATTAACTTACGTAAGTTTTCAAATGTCCTTTCAACTCTTCAATATCTGGAATTACATAGTTGATTTTCTGAGAATTTGCAGAACCATGTACATCAGCAGCCGGGTTTGGAGACGCGTCTGGAACAGAACCATGTACATCAGCAGTGGGTTCGGAGATACGTCTGGAACATAATCATGTACATCATCAGCATTCGAATTGGGAGGCCGATCTGGAATAGAAACATGTACATTATCATCCGGTGTCGGATACACATTGGATTGATCAGGTTGACTCGGTTCTGAAACCTTTTTTTTATGTATAACCACTTTTTTTCTTCTTTTTGACGGTGGTGGAGGAGATGTATCAGACACTCTAGAAGATCTCCTCAATAACTGTTCTGGAGGTTTGGTGGAGAAATCATCAAAATCATCTTCCGCATTTGGTTGTACTAAGGGTGGTGATGAAGAAGGAGCATGTTCAACTTCAACTAGGTCAAAAGCTTCAATTTCCTCTGCTGTTGGGACAATGTTTGAACATGCATTCTGAATGTATCATAACACATAAAATAATTTAAATGTTAATACAATACAACACATTAAATAATTAAGACAGATCACAATGTATCACAAGACATAAATAAGGATATTAAATAGACAAATAGTTTATTGTAATAGTAAAAGTTGTTTCAATTTTACCTCTTGGAAAATGGTAGACATAAGCAATTCAAACTTTGCCTTATCAGACACAACTCTCCAATTGCACATTCTTGGGATGACATTTCGTTCTTTCACAGCAATTTCAGAATTTAACTGGGATGCACATTCGTATATCCATACGTTAAGTGCATACGGCAGCCCATATAATCGATACAATTTTTTGCTAACATCAAAATCCTGTCTAAGTGAACCGATGAGTTTTGAGAATGATAGCTGACCCCAAGGATAATCTTGATATCTACCATCTTCAACCATTAGAAAATCCACAATGGATATAGCTGTATTATCAAGAGTAGCCAATACGAATGTATGGATAAAGAATAATATAGTAATTTGGAGTGCATCCTGCTCGTTCTCCCAATTACCCATCTTAAATCGTTGAACTAATTGATACTTGGTAACACTATTGACTGCACCAGGAAAATACTTTTGGAAAAGCATACAATTAGTTAATTCTGAGTATTGGAAATCATTAGTATTTCCTTTGACTTTGAGTCCAGTTAATATAGCAAATTCATCTATACCAAATTTTAGGATACACCCGTTTGAATGTCTAATATGCAAAATATTAGGGTTGCTTTGTTCCAACTCTAACAACAACAAGCACTTAGTAATTTGGCCCTGAAAATTACATTTAGTAATATCTAAAAAGGGTCCAAAAATTGTATCCCTAAACAGTTGGATTACATTCTCCCCCATATATTTTTCAAAGTCCTTCAGAAAAGTGTTGTTAAAATTGACAGCAAACCTTATTGGATGTGTTGGAATCTTTTTTATCTTGTACTTGTGTGGCTGCAATTTGAAAAAAAAAACAAATTTTAACGATTTTGAATATAAATACTAAATAAAATAACTAATACTAAATAAACAACTAATACCTTACTGATACATCATATCCGTTTTCAAAAATCCATATATCATAAAAAACATATGATACACATCTAATTCATGTATCAATGCATCCACTAAACACTAACACACTGATTCGATATGTATTAAACTTATTGTCTGATACATGTTAACTATTTTCAAATACTCATGATATATATATAAATCATCTGACAAGCAATTGATTCATGTATCAATGCATTGACTAAACACTATAACACACTGAGACGATATATATTAAACTCATTGTCTGGTACATGATAACAATTTCAAATACTCGTGATACATTGAAAGGCATCTGACACACAATTGATTCATGTATCAATGCATCGACTAAACACTATAACACACTAAGACGATATATATTAAACTTATTGTCTGATACATGATAACAATTTCAAATACTCGTGATACATGAAAAGGCATCTGACACACAATTAATTCATGTATCAATGCATCGACTAAACACTATAACACACTGAGGATATATATTAAGTCATACTTATTGTCTGATACATGACAACAATTGCAAATACTCGTGATACATGTTAAGGCATCTGACACACAATTATTTCATGTATCATAAAATTGAATAAACACTATAACACACTATAAGGTTATGTTCAAACGTACTATAATTTTAAAAACAATTTTAAAAGAAGTATAAATAAGACATACCCGAAGCAATGTCGGCCTGACAATAATGGTTGCTGATGCTTTTCTCTTTTTTTGGTGTATTTTAGCAACCCTTGATTTAGATGATTCCCCCATATCTTTGTTTGAATCCTTCCGAACATTCATAGGATCATGCAAAGATTTTTTTCTATTTTCTTTCCAATTTTCATCGTCCGAATCATAAATCCTCCTATTCGTAAAAGGATCCATTATTATAATGTAATAGATCGATGAACAAGAAGAAAATAAGAAGAAAAGAAGAACGGCTGATTGAGTAAGAAGAAGCAGATACGGAAGATGGAGAAAGAAGAAGAAGAATAAGCAGATAAGAATGGTAGTTCAAATTTCAGAATTTTGAATTTTGAAATTCAAAATTGTATATTAAATGTTGTGAAATGTGTTTAATTAAAAGTAATAATTCAAAATTCAAAAATTGATTTAAAAGATTGAGTGTTTTAGTGGAGAAAAAATAGGCATGATCTTGGGAAAGTGTGTGTCATAGGAGAGAGAATGCTATGTATCTCTAAACTTCTAATAAAATTAAAAAAAAGGGAATTATGTAATATTTAAAAAAAGAAGGGAAAATTAGATAATACTAAACTTATAGTTGTGTATTTAAGTAATTTCTCCATTTTCGTATCCTAAAACTAGCAATAGGGCTGCCAAAATAGATGGGCTTTTGGCCCATTTATTTCAAAATCTGGAGGAATTGACACAGACATACAACTATTATATACAATTGGCAACATATAACTCAATATTAATTAGCAATTAATAGTTTAAAAAAAGGAAGCATGTAATAGCCTAAAAGGAATATAACGATTTTTAATAGCTTTTTTAACCATATGCAACCAATCGGCATTCATTAAGGAGATGTGAAATTATTTTTTTCTTTCTTATTTTTAACTCCTATAATTAAGAAAGTTAGCTTTTCAGTTTTTTTTTAAATTCTCAAACTCAAAACACAGTTTACAACAACATAAATTTATATTTAATTGTAATTTTATAATTTATTTTTTTACCAATCGATAGTAATTAGTTTATTAAAAAATGGTTGTCTACTTTTAAGAAATGAAAAAAAATTATATTATTAATTAACCCATTAAAAAAGGTTATATCAACATTTAAGAAAGGATTTTTTTTAATCCTTTAATTAACTTATCAAAAGACGATGACTACTTTTAAGGTAAAAAAATATATTATTAGTGCTCAATTAACGTGTATTAATTATCAAAAATTGTAATGATTAATCAAATAATATAAGAGTCAATATTTTTTATTAGAAACTATAATAACACGTATGCAATAATATATAATAATTGAAGTTGCAATTAGCTAATGTATACATAATTTTTTATATATATATACAAAAAATCATTCATAAAAATAGGCGAGTAAATTTTATTGATATATACAATAATTGTTGCATGTATACATAAACTTATAATGTACGCATAAGAATATTACCGACAATTATAGGTTATAACTATAATAAATACAAAAATGAAGTTAATATGATAAATGTACAAATTGAATTTTATTTATAAATGTACATGTGATTTTTGTTATGTATACGGTAACTGCACTATGTATACATTGGTGCATATTCATCTATGTATTTATTGGTATGTATTCACCTAATAAATTTGTATACATTTATTCAAATTGAGATTGACGTTTATTGGTATACATTGATTTGTATTCATCAAAATCAACTTTCTAATTTTTTACGAGAATCTTATAAGAACATTTATTACCATGAAATTGAAAAGAATATTTTCAAATACTATAACCTAAATTTTTGCCAAAAAATAATTTAAAGTTTTTTAATTTCAAACTCATGAATTTTCAAATTAAGTGAAAAAAACACTATATAATTATATATTAAAAGAAGATTTTGGGAGGACCAATGGATAACATACATCTGATTTGCATAAACAAAGTAAATTAAAGAGAACAAGAAAAAAAATTAGAAGAGCAACAAGTATACATATGAAAAAGATTTTAGGATAAAAAGTTTTAAAAAAGATTAATAACCTAAATTTTCACAAAAACAAAATTGAAAAAAACTTCAATTACACAAATCATGAAATTCAACAATTAATTAGACAAGAACAAAATTATATATCTATATAAGATGATTATTAGAAATATCCATGAATAAACATATTGTTATATCTTATTTACATAAACAAAGTGAATTAAGGAGAATAATAGAAAATTTGTGAGAGAAACAAATATACTTATAAAAGAATTTTAGAAAGAAAATAAAGGAGACAATAAAGAGAAGTAATTTATTTAAAATGGTTGACAAACAAAAATGAGAGATAAACAAGGAATAAAAAAATAATAAATTTTACCTTTTCAAGAAAAAAAAAATAGGAGCAATCAATCGTGTTAAGAGAAAAATAAGGGGAACAAAAATACATTTTTTAAGAAAAAGAAAAATAACTATTGAATGTCAAATAAATAAAGAAAGTCCTTTTTTACCAATACATTAAAAATGAGCTATTTTTTGCTATTTTAGTCTATAGGTTGTCATGTTGTGCCATTTATTCCAAAATGTGTTGTTGGAGTTTTTTGAGGCATTTGGCCCCAATTTCACTGTTGTATATAGTGTGTACAAATTCTGTATATCACTGTATATTTTCTGTATATCTTGTATGCTGTTGTATACAACATGTATACAATCCCTTTTTGGAGACTTTTGAAACTTGTATTGCTGTTCCAGCCCCATATTTAGACCTTCAACCTATATATCAATGTATACTTAGTGTATTCAGTTCATTTTTGGACTTTCGGAGACTTGTATAAGTCCTGCACTTGTCCATAAGCTTCTCTATCTTGGCAATAAGGTTTGACTCGAGAAGAAGAAGAAAAATTTAGGCCTTCATGGTCCTCTCAAAATGCAAGGGGAAGAAATATGGAGTCCAAAATGAACTCGAGGCGAATTTCATGTAGAAAAACATAAAATAATAACCATTAGCACTTATTTGTAATGAAGGTAGCACAAGTAATCAAACACATTTTCGACTAATATATATTTGACCTAAAATAATTACTAATAACAATAAACGCGTCAATAATAATTTAATTTCCTTTATGAATTTGATATCAATAAATCTACGAATCTAGCTAGAAATTCATTTGATCTCTCCCTATTTTCTCTTCTTCTTTTTCCGTTGTAAGGTACCACTAAGAAGCGTTAAAATGGTAATTTTCTTCATCGGCAATACCAAATTAATGACCACTTGATTATATATGAAGGGGAGTGGAGGGTCGATGTAGGAACATGGTTCAAGTCTATCAGTTTATTAGGATGCCTTGGTTGTATATATCGATGCACTTTCACTTGATTCTTATTGTAATGATAAATGATTCATCTCATTGTGACCTCCTCTTTATTTTATTTTGAAAAAAATTATGTCCTTACATCCCCTGTAGGGACACAGAATTCGCTCAACTGTGCTATTGAAAGCTCTGAGAAAATCAAAATAGGAAAACACTCCTTTTGTGGTGGGCTTACTAATTAGTTGCTTTCAATAGCTATCTGCTATGCACTTGACTATCCAACATTCATCGTGGATATGCTAATTGGTATACTAGAGGTGCGTCTATCTAGCTCTAACAAATGAAGTTAAATACATTGATAGAGGAATCTTTACTTCAAAACTTTATGGAAAAAAAGAATGTCATAGATGCTCCACATTTTAGGGCCAGGCTAAATTCTCTTTTTATTTGGGAGTCTTGATTACACCCATAGCCATATATATGAACTTCATGTTACTCTTTTCCAGTGGCAAGTCAAGCCCAATAGAATTCCAACTGAAATGACAGGTTTCTCTTTTAAATTTAAAAAAACATCATTTTAATCAAATTATACATCGCAGTATAATCCATATAATCGAGATAAAATATATTATGTAACACAGAATTTTGAAAGAGAGAGAATTGGAGTTGTGATAAAAGAATATACATCTCAATTTGATGTAATCGGAGGCAAAGAAGAAAATTTCATGTAAGAAAAACTAAAATAAAGTGTGCACATCATGTATAAATGTAATACACACATTCACCATTTATATATAATATTTTTATGTATTTGAAAAATGTGTATTTATAGGATATAATTATTCTATAAAAAATTTACAGTGCTCACAAACATTGTTAATTAAGAAAAACATTGACACACATATTATAATGAGGATATATACTATTTATACGTGTTATACATGTTGTACACCTTATATACATAATGTATAGACACTAATAATATGAAAGTGTATATATTTTACCTTTAGCACACACACTCCTCACAGAGAACCATTTTCGATAATTTTCACCATTGTTACCACCACTTGTGCTAGCTTCACTACCAATTCAATAAAACTCAAGCAACAAAAATGAAGAAGAAGGAGAGAAGGAAAGATGAGGGAAGGTAGGACAAGAAGAAGGAGGATTCTTTGTTTTTGTCCCTATAATTCTTTGAAGATACTAAAATTTATTATACATGGGAGGGAATGATACTAATTAATAAGGGCTCTACGGTAAGACGTGAAAACACCCGATCTCATTTGGATCTCGATATGTACTGAGATTGTTTGGAAGACATAGTCCAAGCCCAATAAAAAAATGAAATAATAAAAGATTGTGAGTGGGGACGGCATGTTTAGATTGACAGGAAAAAGTAGTAGTTTTTAAGTAAAAAAATAAATAAAAAAGTTAACTTAAATGACTTGTAAGTCAAACAATAAAAATTAGGGGAGTACTACTTTTGATTAAGAGCCTGTTCAGACTGGCTTTAAAAAGTATTTTTAAGTCAAAAATAAAAAATCAAACTGAAATGATTTTTAAGTCAAAAAATAAAAAGTAGGAAAAGACCTACTTTTGGTTTTTGACTTATTTTAAGTCATTTTAAATTTATTTTAAGTCATTTTTTACCTTGCCGAACACTCCCCAACTTATTTTTAAGTAATTTTTGACTTATTTTAAATTATTATTTGTATTTGTCAAATACTTCCAGAAATCAAAAAACTGACTTAAAAGTAAGTTTGATCAACTTTTAAGCCGATCCAACACCCTCTAACTTTTATTAAGTCATTGTAAACTTATTTAACTTTACCAAACACTTTCAAAAATTTAAAATGACTAAAAAGTATATTTGACCAATTCAGGCTCTTTGAGGAAGAAGAAGAAACATTATACACATTGTTCTGTGAACATACACCATTTATACTATTGTACATCATGTATAAACTTTATATATATTATGTTATGTATAAACAATGTGTATACACCATGTATAGATATTACATTTCCACCACAGACTCTTCCACTCACAGAAAATTGCTATCAATGTTTTTTTCTCATAAGTTTTCATTCCTACAACCAATTTTGCTAAGCTCTATTACCAAATTAAAAAAAAATTCAGCAAACAATAACCAAGCTCAAGCACAAGTGAAGAAGATAATAATTAGAACAAGGAAGAGGAATACTGATATACACGTTATAATGTGAATATATATTATTTGAACAGATTATACATTATTTATACATCTTATATACATTGAATAATGTGTATACACTATATTATACTGTTGCTACACACTCCTCCATTCACAAAGAATCTCTTAGTGAATTCACTACTTGTAAATTATAAAGATTCTTTTTTTTGTTGTTGGCTTTGTTCAATTATCATCTAATGTAAATGTAAATGTAAAAATATCAAATTAAAAAAGAAGAGAAGAATATAAGTGATTATTCTAACGTGTAAGAGAGAGCCAAAGAGGATATTGAGAATTTTACATTACATGCCAATTTAGGAGTACTATTTTTTTTTTATAGACACTTTTAAATAATTACCCAATATAACAATACATTTTATTTTTGTGGCAATTTAAGCCAACCACTACAACATTTGTTTTTTGTATTAAAATAGTTTTTGTATTGTTATGCTGGAATGACGGGTGGTTATAGTGGTTATGGTGGTGCTATGATAGAGGAGGTGTGAAAAATAAGGGAAATATATTTTTCGTGGAGTAAAGAATGTTATCGTTTTATGTATATAATATATATGTTGCATATATCTCATGTATGTCTTGTAAAACAACATTATATACATGATGTATATATTTGTGTCTATATATATGTGTGTGAGAGAGATATACATATAACGTGCATGTGACATATAATGTTATATTTTTTGGCTATAAATTTTAAATGCAAATCAATCTAGAAACCTTCAATACTACTCAAATTTTGTTTATATGCTTCTACTAATGAACTCCAAGTATGCCACCTAAAATTTAATAATTAAAAAAAACTCATATTTAAAATGAAGCTTCAAAATGGTTCTTCAAAAAATAAAGAAATAAGTTGGTTAGGCGAAGATATTTCTAAAGTTACCAAAAAAAAAAAAGTTTAGGACACTTGAAAAAATAAATAATAAGTTAAGAAGAAAGAGAAAATCTATAATATCCCTAATCTTGTTGTTATGTGTTGAAAGTAGAATAAAAATGTGAGTTATTATTATTATTATAAATATAAGTTTTATATTTCGTATAATTCTTTAAATAAATGTTAGGGATTTTGCTGGCCGATGAGTGACCAGAGAAAAAAATTTATCATAATTGAAAATTTTCAATAATAAAATAAAAATTAAGATAGTCAATCGAACTAAGTAAAAAAATAAAATTGAAGGACAAGAAGTCCCGCAAATTGTTGTATGTGATTTAAGGCTATAGAGGATAGACAAGCTAGAGTATGTGATTTGTGTGAGCTATAAAGATTGAGTATATAAATCAAATCGTAAATATGGTCTATTGGTTTGATTTGATAGATGAAATAAAAACAATCATTCATTCTTAATTTTGATTTGATATTTAAAAAAAAATCAAATAGGATATATATATGTATATATATATAATATAGAATAAAAAATATTAATTATAACCTACTTTGTTAATATATTTTTAGTTAGTTTATAATTTTCAATGTTTAGCTATATTATTTCAAATTTGGGTTTGTTAACTTTTTGTAAACACATTATTTTGTTTTCAGATCAAAAAGTTACATACTGTTATAGGTTTTTAGATTCGAAGTTAATAATTTACTTTGTAAACAATTTGTTTTCTATGCGGTTTGACTGTAGTCTTTAAATCTTATAAATTTTACATAATGAATGTTGATATTTCAATAAAAGTATCTCGTACTCATGTGAATTTTTATCCTTTTTTTTTTTTTTTTTTGTAAATTTCTATTCACTTAACGTTTTAAAAATTTAGCTTATCACAAAGGTAAGTAAAAATATATTTGATTTTTTTTTCAATCACTATGTAGTTGTAAAAAAAGTAATAAAAAAAAGATCAAACGAATCGACTACAGCTAAAACAAAAAATTCAACTTCACGTAGTTTTGATTTGATTTGATTTTTAGATTTAATAAACTGACATATTTGATTTGGGTATTTTTTTTTAAGTGAAAAATCAAATGAAACCAACCTATGTTGGATCCAACTCCTCTCTATTTCTCTTCTCTCAATTTTCCTCAAGTTCTTGCTTTTGATCTGGAACACATGACATAGATAAAAAATAATGATTAAGATTTATCTCAATTAAAACAAGATTTTAAATTTAATTTAGATAATTAATATATATATATGACATTAGAAAAATAACAATACCACAATAATAATAATATATAATCTTATTCATAAATATATTATTAAAAAAAATCCTCTTTTTCTAATCTTTTTCCCAACTAGTATTATCTTCTTTTTTGTCCACAAGTATATTATAAAATAATTTCTCTTTTTCTAATTTTTTTCTTGCAAATATTTTTGCTATTAATCATATGTGATAAACTAATTTTGAAGAGAAAGTTCAAAATTGTTATCTAAGACTTACTCAATTTTTTAAAAAAACAAACAAAAGATAAATACTCTTAAGAAAAAGAATTAGAAAAGAGAAAAGGTTTTGTAATACATTTATGGACAAAATATTATATTGTTATGACTTATAATCATGGTATTGTTATTTTCTTTTTTTAAATTTTAATTATGTAAATCATTATTAGAATCTTATTTTAATTAATTAAATTTTAGCCAATATTATTTTACCTATACCGTGTCTCACGTCCAAAATTAATTTTTTGGGGAGGGGTTGGGGTTGGTCGGTAGGGTCAGGGATTGGGAGAAAAAATAAAATTTTAAAATTGAAAATATTTTTTAAAATTGATTTTTTCCAAAAAAAAAATGTAATTTGAAATTGGAGGAGAGTTTTGAAAAATGTTTTCCTTAATTTTTGAAGGGAAGTCATTTTCCTTAATTTTGAGGAAAATGAGTTGATTTGGAAAATATTTTCCAAAACTTTTGTCCCAACCAAACATGGGAAAATTAGAAAACATTTTCCAGAAAATGTTTTCCTTCATACCAAACACACTCAGAGTGATTTGATTTCTATTTATATATAGTGTGTAAAGAATTGTTTCCCATAGATGTTTGAGAAAAGAATTTTCCATAACAAGTTTAAAGTTTAAAAGTAATGTTGAGTAGAAAATTATGATCATATACTGACCTATTGTGTAATTATTTTTTATTACCATTTCATAAATTAATGAATCCGAATTTTATGTTTTCGAATCCACAAATTTAGGTTAAATATTATTTGTAACTTCTTTTAATGTATTTTTATTGAATTCATACTTAATATTGTGCTATCGCCTATTTGAAGTTGTTTAACTTAAAATAAAATTATAATGCTCTGATTATATTATGATAAATAAATTTACATTTTATTAGAAGAAGATTGTGTGTGCATATATATATATGGGAAAGAGAATTTTATTAACTCAAAATTAATAATAGAAGTATTTTTGAGCCAAAATATTAACGCATATGAGTATTTTTGAATTAAATTATTTACATATAACATTATATTCAATTTCATGATTGTGAATTCAATTACCATATATAAATAATTCAAAATTATTATAAAAATCAATGAACTTTAAATTATAAATTTGTCTATTAACAACATAATTTTTTTAAAAAATTAAATATATAATATATAGTTGAGGAGCACTACTTCCCTATTAGCATAATTATATGTAAGATTCCTCTCCAACAAGAATGACTCATCATGCTTTATGGATTTACAGCTATTTTAAACAAAGAAAATAGATTAAAGCAAAATCATTACATCATTAATTAATTAAAGTAAATGGAACAAAAAAAATTGAACAGCTAACAACCTTCTTTTAGTAACAACTAATAACACCAACAAACATATCGAATAATTTCACAAATGAAATTTAAGAAACGATAAATTATACACAGATTTATATCTAAAATTATCAAACTAAAATGGAACTTCTAAAAAAAATCCCAATAACAAAAAATTTGAATACTAACATTTACATATAATCCCCATATTTCAGGCGCAGATGTCATATATTTTAATTTTAAGTTTAATTACGGAAATCCTATCTTTTAATTTAGTTATTACCATTATTCCCTATAAGTTTTATAAATTTCCAAAATTCCTCATTTTCGCGCATCACATTAATATATCTCGCACATCACATTAGTGTATCTCGCGCATCACATTAATATATCTCGCGCATCAAATTAGTGTATCTCGCGCATCAAATTAGTGTATCATGTATAAAATGTACCTGGCGCATCAGATTAGTGTATCTCGCGCATCAAACTAATGTATTCGCGCATCAGGTTAGTATATCGTGTATAAAATGTACTTCGCACATCAAATTAGTGTATCTCGCTCATCAGATAAATGTATCAGTGCTTATATTATTGTAGCTGTTTTGAAGGATTACTTTTAAGGGATAGATTATAATTTTGCTTTAAAAATATGTGATTTCTGTAATTTGCCTACATTTTATATGGTATCAAAGGGTAATCCATCTCATCGATTTTATGCCCCCAAATTAATTTTTTCCACACCTTAGATGTCCACCTTTAAGCGTGAATTGGATGTTGAAGAATGAAAAAATCTCACATTAATTGTTAATGTGATGAATAATTTTCTTATATGACTTGAACTATATTCCTTACGTTAAACTAATTTTGGAATTGAGTCAGACTTAAATATCATATTTTTACGATCGAAAGAATCTCATCAAAACACTACCATTTTACAAATTAGGTTTGTATTGTTGTGATTTTTATGATAAAGTTGTGTTGAACAAAAGAAGGCAAAATAATTAGGCATGAAGTTGTTTTACAAATTGGTACATTCTAAATCCATGGCAGAATTAAAGCAAAAGTAAAGTACAGAAAAGTAATTCCAAAGAAATGGATATTTATTACCAGACAAAACCTTATGGAATCTGATAAAATAAAATAGTTGAGCCTATAATAGAAATTTCAACTGAAATAAAAATTAAAAAAAGAAGCAATGCATGTGGTGTCTTTTTGGTACAAGAAAACATAAATATCTACTTTTTTTAATTTTTACTTTTTACTTGCAAGTGCTGTTTGGCATCACCTGTCAGTTTTTGTCTATTTTTAACTTTTTACTCTATTTTGCTAAGTAAAATACAAAGTACTCTTAAAAGGACAAGGTAGTAATATTAATATGTGGGAAAAGAGTTAAATATGTCATTAAATTTTTAGAAAAGGTTTATTTATGTCATTCGTTAAAAGTTTGATTTATTTATGTTATTACCGTTAAAGAAAAGACTCATTCATGTTATTATTTTTTAACTATGGTTTTGCAAAACCATTTTTGATACGTGGTCAACTATAATTCGATCACGTCATTAATTTTTTTAATTAAAAATAAAAAAAATTAATTCAATTTTTATTCAGAATTTTATTTTTTTATTAAAAAAATTGATGACATGACCAATTGTACTTCGGCCATTTCATCAATTTTTTAAATAATTTTTTTAAAAAATAATTAATTCAATTTTTTTCTTCAGAATTATGATTTTTTTATTAAAAAAATTGATGACGTGACCGAATTACAATTGGTCACGTGTCAAAAATGGTTTTGCAAAATCACTGTTAAAAAATAATGGTATAAATGAGTCTTTTCTTGAACAGTAATGGCATAGATGAATCAATTTTTTAACGGATGACATAAATGAGCCTTTTCTGAAAGTTCGATGACATATTTAGCATTTTCCCTTAATATGTTTACTTTAAATTGTCATGTTGCGTTTTTAAAAAATTACATATTAATATAATAAAAAATATCTCATAAAATATTAATTAAAATTATTATTGTTGACTCTTAAAAAAATTATGATAATTAAAAATGGACGGAGGTACTATTAATTACGGGAAAAATATTTCCTCATCGGGTGTTTACACAAAATCAATGCAATATCCATTACTATGTGATTTAATGAAGTAAAATAAACTATAAATTTAAACATATAACATGCATATATTGACTTAGTGTAAACGATCCAAATAAGTTTTACCTATTAATTATGCTTATGTTATTGTAAATATAACTTTGCATAAACTTATCGTCTTAAATAAGGGTGGTTAGATAAAATAGGTAACTTTAAGTAAACATTAATCCTTTTCTTAATTTACTACTATTTCTTTTCTGTCTGTTTTTTTTTTTATTATTATATTCAAAATAGGTATTTCGTGTTTAGTTTAAAAAATTGAGTGATGATTTATTACTTTATATTTATTTTATCCTTATGGTTAAGTATTTTACTCTTACCATCTTAAATTAATTATTGTATTTTGAAAAATTAGTAAAAATACTTATTTATAAGATGTGTTAAATAAAAAACAAACAAGTAAATGAACTGAAGGAATAATAACTAATTGGATTGTTCAAAACTAGAATTGAACTTAAAACACAATGAATGAAATGTGAACAAGCATTTTTTTTTGAGTAATTATGATTTTTTTTTGATATATTAGGAGCTTTTTTAGGAAAGAAAATATTAATTTTTGAAAACTCAAGTATAATCTATAATCGCTATAACCATTGTGTTACATTTTGAATGCTATGTACCTCGCACTTTTAAAAATAATTCTATTTGAATTTGTTTTTATTAAAAAAAAAGTTGGTGAATTTCAATTTAAACTTGTAAATTATCGAATCAAGATAAAATTGAATAAGAGTATGATATTTATTTTAAACAATAAAATATGTATCAAGTATGAAGTACTCTAGTACAGATAAAACTCCTCCTTTATATTCTTTCTAATTTTTTTTTAAAAAAAAATTAATGAAAAGAGCATCATTGAAAATCATAATGAAAGGTTGATAAACTTTTTTATTTAGCACTCTTTTCCCTTTTTGATTCTATAATGCACTATTAAATATTAAAAAAAAAAAAAGAGCAAAATCCTGATAAAACACACACAAATATTTACAAAACAATGATTATATATATAAATGCATGGACAATTTCAAATTTTCAAAATCTAGAATATTTCATAATTTTTTCAAAGCCATTTTTTTCATAATAATAAGAACAATAATAATCATAATCAGCTTGTTCACCCCCTCATAATAATCTTAGGGGTAAAAAAGGAAAGAAAAATTCACCAACATCTTTTTGTAACCCAGCAAACCTTCATAAAACCAAATTTCTGGGTTCACAAATGGTTGAAAAATAACAAAATCCTACAAATCTCCACAAAGTTAGGCCAAAGGTAAGAAAAATAAAACCCTAAAACCTAAATCTTCCTCATCAAATACCGGGTCGGGTCGGGTCGGTTAAACCCTAGTTTTCTGAAGCAGAGGAGCAAATCCATGTGAAGCAGCTTCTTTACAAGACTGATCTAAATCAGATTCAGAAATTACCATCAAAATCTCATCTAACCCTAAAACACCAAATCTATGTTCATCAATTTCAAGCAGCTTTAGAATCTCCGAGAACAACTCAATCTCACAAGGCAAAACCAATCCTCCGGTAGGTTGATACCCGAACTCCTCCTCCGCCTTATCAAGTAACGAAATGAACACAGGTAGATTCAGAAATCGAGTCGGAATCACAAACCGACGCCGCTCATTCTCATCAACCCCTACGTAAACCGCTAATGAACCGGACGGCGTACGGCGGCGGTTGGAGTTCAAATCTGTTTGCGCCGGTTCGTCGGAATCGGAAGAGGAGTAAGAGAGAACGGAACGAGTACGAAGAGAGTTGTCCTTCCATCGCTTAACAACTTGTTTAAGGCGAACGATTTTGGTTATCATGTGAACTTTTTTGATAGAGCAAGAAGAAGCCATTGTTGGTGCTATACTCGGGATGTGTGTTAGAGAGAGAAAGAGAAGAGAGAGGTTTATTGTTATATGTGAGAAGAGAATTTATAGGAGAAGAATGGCAGTTGGAAAGACTTGAAGAGCGGGCGTGGAGTGGTAGTGGGTACGGTATCTCATATCTCAAAGAAAATATGCTCAGATAATTTCGTGATTCCTCATCTTAGTATTATTATTAACCAAAAAAAAAATTATTCGCACCGAATATTTATATTAAATTAATGTAAAATATATTATTATGTGATTTAATAAAGTAAAATAAATTATAAATTTAAATACATGAAAATTATTTTAATTATTTATTAGTTTAATTAGTAAAAGTTACTCTTACTCTAAGAAAAGTGCATATTACTTCCTCCGTCCCATTATGCGTGGCAATATTTGATCGGACACAAAATTTAAGAAATAATGAAGAATTTGAAACGTTTACTAAATTATCCTTCAAAAAGTAAACTCACTATTCTTTCTCCTCATATATGTATTAGAGTGGGACCAATAAGGATAGAAAGAGAAATTGTACCTTTAATTATTTTTTTTAAAAATAATTTTAAATAATTACCATATAAGGAAATATGACATCTTTTTTTGAACTAATAAAAAAAATGATACTACATAAAATGAGACGAAGAAAGTACTAACATTATTTTGTTATATGATTTGTCTTTTAAATGGATTGATCTTTAATTTATGTAATATTATAATACGAAATATAAATTTATGTCTCAGAAAAATTGAAGGGGGGAAATGTAGATGGTTCATACTTAAAAATAGCATGATCAAGCGAAGTGAACAAATGTAGATATATTTAGCGAGATGCATGTTAAAATTGGTTAAACTTTCAATTGTGTATATTTAAATCTTTTGTGTATTTTACACCTTATATATATAGGATTTAAATGCATGTAAAACGGATTGAAATTTTCAGATATCTACGTTTAAATAAAAAATAATACATATCTTATATTTGCCTTTTTAAGTAATTTTTTTATTAAACTAGAACAGACAATGTTAGAGTGTTTTACCATGTTAGAAATTTGAATTGGGTAAACTAATAACATCATTAAATGAATAATAAATATGGAAAAAAGTTAATTTTTTTTATTTTTATAAATAATTCATTTATTTTAAATCATGAAAAAGTCTAAACGATTTACTTAATATAAACCGTTACCTTTATTAGGAAATCAGAGAGGATAGTAATTAATTTGAAAATAATATGTTAGATAGATTTACTCTACATTCATCATTAATGTAAAAAGGTATTCCGACTAATTTGCATTTTTAATTGATTTACACACATTTTAAAAAGAAAATCATTGGAAAATTAGTCATAAAAATCCACGAGCTATAACAATCTTAATACATGAATAAATTTCTTATCTCAATTTAATACTACTTTTTTTTCACCATATTAATTTTCTCATATTTATTGGACAAACGGTAAAAAATAGAAAAAAATAAATTAATTCATCTTTTTCTTTTTTTAAATGGACACTATACTATGTTTGGGCTGGGACATAAATATCGTTATAGTATATTGTACTACATATTTTAATTAATTATTTTTAATAATCATAAATTAAAAATAGATCCAAGATAATTAATATAATCAAGATTGAGCTCTATTAAGTTTTTGAATCTGAATTATTAGCCCATCAAGTTATTACTATTGGCAACTAATTATTAATTATTTGTAACATTTATCATATACTGCTTTGTTATAAATTAATTATATAGCACGCATTGACTCGATGACTTTAAACACTTTGGCTTGATGTTTTTGGACTCTAAATTATTGAGCCAATTTTAAGTTTTATAATTACTTTACATTTTCAGATTCAATGCACATTATATTAAAACTTGATAAATGGTTACTTTAAACACTAATCATATTGACTCGTAAAATTTTGACTACTTAATGATAAAAGGTGGAGTTAAAAAAATATTTTATAACATGTGTTATAAATATCAAAATATAGAACACAGTTATCAATTATTATGCTATACTTCTTTTTATTAAATTTTAAACATTGACATTTTTAAATATTTAGTACTTATACTAATAAATTAATTTTAAATTGAGATATCTCAGACATGTGATGCATGCCATTTGAGTTGTAAAATTTTAGAACATTTATTCATAAATAAATATTAATATGGCGTAGTTCGATTTTGAATTTTTCAGTACACCCATTTATCAACTTTTTTTTCTTATATAAATCTTGAACATCCTTTATGAAATTTTTAGTTACGCCACTGATACGGATATGCACATCTCTTCCATACAGTTTTCCAAAGACATATCCTTAGATACAAAAATATGAAGAACACAAACTATGGTAGAAGGTTAGTGAATAGAAGTTCATCTATATTAGTACATTGTATTAGTTTCCTTTCTAGTAGTCGTAGGATTACGTTTGTAGTTTCTTGTTTTCTATACGTGTAATTCACTTATAATAGTATGATTTTGTTTCTAGTATTGTTCTATCACCATCGATTATTTCTCGTATTGTCATTACATTTTTTATCTTTTTTCTAAAATATTTTTAACTTAAACTAAAAACTTATCAAAAATAACTTCTATATATACGAATAAAATTTACGTACACTCTATCCTCCCTCTCGGAAATAAGTATTTTTAAGATGGAGATATTCAGTTAATAGTGGTTAGTCAAAGCCAAACTGAAAATCAGGTTCCATGTTCCCATCCTCCACGCTTCTCAACTTTTTTACCTAGAAAAACCCGTCACGTGTATACAATCATACAACAAGATCTCATGTTTTATTTAAAAAAATAATAATCTTTTAATTAGTACTTTAAATTGTTTAAAATTAAATACTAATTAAATTTATTTATGAAGTACACAAGGTATACTCTATCTTTGTAGAGTAGAGGAGTAGTTTGTATTTAATTAATATTACTTTCATTAATATTAGAATAGTAATTTATGATTTTGAAAACATTTTTGAAATGTTTTTTAAGAAGTGTGTGAATGCATTTAACTCAATTGGTGGAAGTTAGTCTAGTTGATTAAGTAAGAGAAATACTTTTTTTCGGTTCGATTTGATTATGTATTATCAATTCGATTTGTTAATTTCAGATTTTTTAAAATACGCTAAATCAACTACGAATCAACAAATTGATTTTTGATTTATCAGTTTTTGATTGTTAACAGTTCGATTTTTGATTTACTCAATACGAAAATACTCATAAAATAATATGTGACTTCTCTCTTTTTAAAAATTTGGCGCGTTATAGTGAAACAAGCAATCAACTGTAAATACTTTGATAAAGGAAAACAAGAAATATAATGAGAAATTGGCTCAATAAGAGTAGATGTAGTACGAAGGCTACAATAACATGTTACAACTAAAAATATTTAGATTATAGTGTAAAGTATTGATATAGTGTCTGGTTATGTTAAATATTGATACTTATTGATAACCCAATTTTCTTTTATATAAAATCATTAGAATCTTGTTAACCTATCAAAAAAAATTA
This sequence comes from Solanum lycopersicoides, assembly GCA_022817965.1. NCBI lineage: Eukaryota > Viridiplantae > Streptophyta > Magnoliopsida > Solanales > Solanaceae > Solanum > Solanum lycopersicoides. The sequence goes on from JAJJBR010002432.1 coordinate 59,215, forward strand.
ATTTGATTTATTGGTTGATTCAATAACCCAATAATTTTTTAATAAATTTTTTTTGACCCAATAAGATTTTTTCTCGGTACGATTCTTGGACACCCCTTATAATCCTCACTTTGTTTCATATTAATTGTCAAAGTTCTTTTTTATATAATCATAAAATTTTATAAATAAATTTAATTTTTTATTAATTTATATTTAACTTTTCTCAGTGTAATTAATGTAGAGTATTATTTTTTTTTACAAAAATTATAATAAAATAAATATTTTGAAACAAACATTTTTATAAATATTAAACAACTAAGAAATCGAATTAGGAAATGATTTGCAGTAATGTACGGTCCATGAACGTGAAGATGCTTCCATTAAAAGTAGTACTATAGTATATACAGAGTTGACCAAATTAATTAAAATTAATAAAAATAGAAGATAACAATAATTTGTCCACATGCCACATGACTAAAAATGAGATTAACAGCAGATTATTTTTCTAATTATTAATAAAAAGAAATGACAACAAATCAAGAGCTGTTTCTCTCATTATTACTGGATTAGTTGTTTATAATTAATTTGTTATTTGTTGGTTTTAATTTATTTTTTATTCTTTTTCACATATAAATAATATATTAACACTTTTCAAAAAATTCTAACTTTAAAATAAAAGATAATTTTGACATATTTTTATTTTTGGACTATATGTTTTTTTAAATATTTTCTTAGCATATTAATGTTTACATTATTTATCTTTTTAAATTTTATTATGAAGTTGAACTGAGACATACAAATCAGAACGAAAAGCATAATTGATGTTGAGCATGAACATATGCAGTTTGACACTTTCACCGTCTTATTTTATATGTCATTCCTTTTTATAAATAGATGTATCACAATACTTGTCATTTTATAAAATTTATGCATAAATTATCATATTTTGCCTATTATATTCTTGATAGAGTAGTCAATTAATCTTGAAAATGTATTTATCATTTATTATAAAACTGACATAAAAGATCATTAAATAAGAATAGAAAGGTGAAATTAAATAATTTTTTAATATAAGTGTAAAGTAAAACTGTGACATATAAAATAAACGGAAGGGGAATATTTACATTTGTCCTTTATAGTACACCTAAAGTTGTATTTACAGTACGAATAGATTTCCACTAAAGTGTATGTCAAAATAAAAAACACCATATTTATGAAAAGACAAGAAAGTGATGGCTCACATTACCAAGAGGACTGATTGCTCCAATATAGCTAAAATATTATTCAATTTATGTGTTTTGAATTATTTTTTTTTATTATCTTATTCGATGTTTAGTATTAATATCGAAATTTAATTAATTTAAATTTGTGATGTGTAAGGCTTTGTTCGGAAGAAAAATTTTCCATACTAAGAATTTCTTATATTCAAAGCTCCGACTTGATATCTTTAATTACGGCAGAATCAACTTCTCCTTAATTTATTGCACCATATTTGATACTCCCTCTGTTTATATTTACTTATTCATATTTTTTCTTTTAGTTGTCCTTATTTGTCTATTTTGACAATCAAGAAAGAACAAAAAAAAATTTCTTATTATATTCTCATTTAAACTTCTTGAAAATTTTCAAGTTTTAATTCATTCTTTTTGAAACCATAAATTAATAAGAATAAAAATATAACTTTACTATATTAATTATTGCTATCTTAATATGTGTGTCATTTTTAAAGTGGATAACTAAATAGGAATTAAAGGAGTATGTGTTTGAATTTTAATGGTTGAGTTCTTTTTATTTTTAACTACAAATTTAAAATTTAAATTACGTAAAAGATTTGATTAACAATAAAGATTTGAACCAAAGTATTGACGGTAAAAATATTTTTAAGTCAAATTATAAACGAATGGCATTTTTATTCCTTTCACATAATTTAAGATCATTTTTGACCATTTTCCCATAAATTTTAAAAACCAAATTACTAAAAGAATTGATTAACAATAATAATTAATAAATTTTACGTTGCATTTACTGCTGTTTTTTTTTTCAAACCTTTGAATGAAGAAGTTAATGTGCGTACTTTTTTATTTTTTATTTTATTAAAAAAGTAGGAAAAATTACATAAATTGGTACATTTTTAATAAATAATTACTGATTTTAGAAATATTTTTTATTTATTATCATTTATAGCAATACTATGTTAAATCTGCAATATGTATTAAAAGTGAATTATGTATGCAATATATATGAATTATAATTGTTTTTAAAGTATATTATATTTGTTTGATAAAAATTTGACACATTGAATTATAATTGTATTAAAATGTGTGATAAATGAATTATTTATTATTAAAATTTGTATTATATGTGAATAAAAAATTATTCTTTGTAATATGAATTAAACTTGTATTATAAATAAATTAAAAGTGATTAAGTAAAAAATAAATATTATTGCTATAAATAATAAATATTTTTTTATTATAGTATATTTATGTAAGTTGTCCTTAAAAGTATTGGTTCCAAGTTAGGGCAAATATATTGGACCACAAGCACTAAAACGGATACTAATCAACCATATTATATCCTCTAATTTTAGATTATCATTCATTATTCAATCCATCTCAATTTTGGACAGGGTTGGACAATGAACTATTAATTGCTTCAGTTCATTGTTCATTTTAATCCACACAAATTCATCTTAAACAATTCATTTGCCACCTCTAAATAAGTATACAGTGATAGTCACTCTCTCACATTTATAATATATTTTAAGAATCACACGATACGTCGCTCGTCGTGACAAGTATTATTTG
>JAJJBR010002433.1:0-40250 GCA_022817965.1 Solanum lycopersicoides
CTGAGTCCTTCAGCTCCATCAACACAGGATCGAGACTGACCCTGCTTCACTTCAACTACCAGGATGATTTAGAACTAGGATGAACTGAAAACACCCCCACTAGTAGAGTCAACCAATCGCACACCCAGTATGGCCAGTCTGTGTACATCTTTCACCAACTCCTTATTCTCATCCTCACGTGGGTGTACTTCCATGCTCATCCTATCAAAGCATCAGCTACAACATTAGCCTTACCTGGATTGGTAGTGGAACATTCATGTCATAGTCCTTCACAGCTCCAACCATCTCCGCTGACGTAGATTCAACTCTCTCTGCGTGAATACGTACTAGAGACTCTTGTGGTCTGTGAACATATCCACATGCACTCCATACAAGTAGTGCCTCCACGCTTCAGTGCAAACACCACAGTGCGAACTCCAGGTCATGAGTGGGATAATTCTTCTCTTGAACCTTGAGTTGTCTGGACGCATAAGCTATCACCTTACCAACCTGCATAAGAACACAACCCAAACCAACCCTAGATGCATCACAATAAACAGTGTAATTCTCACCACACTTAGGCAAAGTAAGCACCGGGGCTGAAGTGAGTCTGTCCTTGAGCTCCTGAAAACTCTTCTCACAAGTCTCCGTCCACTCGAACTTGGCTTTCTTCTTAGTCAAAGTTGTCGCTGGGGTAGCAATGGAAGAAAAACCCTCCATGAACCTGCGGTAGTAACCAGCCAATCCCAGAAAGCTACGGATGTCAGTGGGAGTAAGAGGTTTTGGACAGTTCTTAACAGCCTCAGTCTTCCTGGGGTCCACCTCCACACCCTGATCAGACACAACATGACCCAGGAAGGTCACTAATCTAAGCCAGAATTGACACTTGCTGAATTTGGCATACAACTGATGTTGTTTAAGTAACTACAAGGTTAGTCTCAAATGCTGTTCATGCTCTTCCTTGGTCCTAGAGTAGATGAGAATGTCATCAATGAATACTATGACGAAAGAGTCAAGGTATTCACGGAAGACCCTGTTCATGAGATCCATAACTGCAGCAGGTGCATTCGTGAGACCAAATGACATAACTAAGAACTCATAATGACCATAAGGGGTACGAAAGGCTGTCTTTGGGAAATCTCCATCCCTAACCCTAAGTTGATGATACCTGAACAAAATCAATCTTAGAGAAGAACTAGACCTTGGAGCTGATCGAACAAATCATCTATTCTGGGAAGTGGATACTTATTCTTTATAGTGACTTTGTTGAGCTGCCGATAATCGATACATATTCTAAGGGTTCCATCCTTCTTTTTCACAAACAACACTGGAGCGACCCAAGGGGATATGCTCGGCTGAATGAAACCCTTATCAGTGAGATCTTTTAACTACAGCTTCAACTCTTTGAGTTCAGCTGGAGCCATTCTGTAAGGACGAATTGAAATTGGTTTAGTATCGGGTTCTAAGTCGATACCAAAGTCAATCTCTCGAGGGGGAGGAACTCCAGGCAAATCATCGGGAAAAGCATCTTGGAACTCATTCACTACAGGCACAAAATCTATGGAAGGAATGTCATGATCTAGATCATTGACACTCACAAGATGACATAACAATCCCTTGGACATTATTTTATTAGATTTTAGGTTCGAAATCAAGGGACTTGAACGACTCGAATTGTACCCCTCCCAGACCAGCTCTAATTCATTAGGGAAACGGAATCTGAAAACCCTACTACAACAATCCATTAAGGCATAACATTTATGGAGCTAGTCCATACCATGTATAATATCGAAGTCATTCATGGGTAACTCAACAAGGTCTGCACACATAGTTTTACCACATACTACTATTGGGCAGTCTAGCATTTATGAAGTAATCCATACCTAATCCATCTCCTTGAGCTAGTAAGCAGCCAACTTAGCCTTCTCCTCTTCATCAGTACTCGTAGCAGGCTTTAGAACCTACCATGCACTCACCTCCATGCGAACAACCACTCTTAAAAAACGTCTTTCGTTCACGCTGGGCATTTCTATCACTGCCCCTTCTTGGGAAGGCCAAATCTTGAGTCTAGCGCATTAGACTACTTGGCCATCCTAATCCTTGTGTGTATTCTTTTACGCGCTCACACAAGAAGGAAGTTAGATACTTAGAATGACACAAAGTGTCAAATCTCTAGATAGCACGATAAAGAGTAGAAGGGAAATTTTCCTATGCATCATGCAGTCTCTAATTCAGGATAGTGGTTCACTTCACTACCATGACTTAGAAAATACTCAATGTGGTTTATGTGAACTTATTATCCTCGGAATTTAACCTAGGGCTCTGATACCAACTTTGTCACGATCGGAATCTAGACCCCAGACGAGACCGGCGTCGTTCACCTCTCACAGGTCGCAGACAAGCCTAAAATTTGAAACTTTTTGTTTCTTAACATGCATAAAGGTCATTCTACTTACATTCATAATGTTCACAATCAACCATCTAACATTAAGATTATCAATTGAAAGAAATAGTTCAATACTGCATTAAATGTATAATTGCAAAAATGGCACCAATACAATGTCTGAAATAAAAACGTAAAGAAACACTAGTGGAACATACTCCACTAGCTAAAGCCTGCATCTAAGCTAGATAGTAACGGTAGATATCCTCGAAAGCATAAGGGCCTACCAAGTCCGGATAGCTGCAACGTCAACCTGTAAGCTCTAGCGTCCACCTGTGCCTGCACCTAAAAATATAGAGTTGTATGGGATTAGTACACACTTGTACTAAGTATGGGTATATGCAAGCACACACCAATGACATGCATGAGTAAGAATAGCTCTTTCCTAACAACATGATTATGGAAAGTCAAGTCAGTGGACTTGCCAAATTGGGATTAGGAAAGTTAGTGAGCTTTCCAAATTTGGATTAGGAAATTTAGTGAGCTTTCCAAATTTGGATTAGGAAAGTCATGCCATGAGAGTAACATGCATCATCATACTTATCATATTGCACACATCACATAATATCTTACACATAGCATATATCATATTGCATATAACACATAACCTCTTTCATATCATTCATTCATATGCCATCAGACCTTGGAATCATGGACTTAACATCAAGACTTCCCAAAATGAGGGCTCAACATATTGGACCTCAACTAGGGAGCCTTCTTTAGCAAACACAGAGTCTGCTTCATTCATTCATACGTACTTCATTTCATTCATTCATTAGCTAGTGTAAACACCAGCAATACCTAGGATGTAGTTTAAGACTCTCATCAGGTTTGTTGTGCAATGATTAAGAATAACCTAGTGTTATTACTTGAGTCTAGCTCACCTCTTGATTATCCTATCCTAACAACTTTGGTAGCATTCATTTCATTATGTTGTATCATTTGAGGCTGGCCTCATTCATTCATTGGGAACTTTAACTTTAACCGACATAGATCATGTGAGCATCATGAAATCCAGTGTCTCCCCCACACCAAAAAGAGGTGGAATCACCGGCCAAAGTGACCCAAAACATGCTAGCGTACATGGGAATTGAACCCCGCCAGATCCCTATATTGGAAATATAGGTTCGAAGACTAGGAGATATAAGGAGACCCGTACCCGGCATGCCGGACAGTCTCATCTCATGAGAGTTGCGTGAAACTCCGCCCTTCCCGAAAGAAGGCATCACCGCTCATAGCTAGTCTATCGGTGCTCAGTATAAAGTTCCATTTCATTCAACTCATACGTCATGGAAGTTGGCTTCTAGTATGAGGACATCATATCTCAATAGATGATTTCTCATCTCATCATTAGTATTAAGTATACATTATTCTCAATACTTTCATTAGAGTGTTCATAGAGACTGGTCTCTTCATTAACTTTATACTCTCATAGGTGAGTACGTTTTGGTAACATTTACTTAGGCTCATTTGAGATTGCTCTCATTTATTACATTAGCCTCTTATCATGTTGTCACCACATTCATTAACTTTAGCACATTGCTCTTCATAATTACTCACCCCTTATTACGTGTATGTTCATTTCATCATATGCCAATGCACTTGGCCATTTAGTGTGTTTCACACTCTTACTTAACCCTTCTAGGGTTTCATCATTTCATTACATACATCTTAGGTTCACTTATTTTTAAACGTATGTTAGACTTATGGGTCTATACATACAAGCCATGAGGATTCATTCATAGTTCATTTAAGTGATTCATATCTTCCTAATATTATGTGGTACAAGACTTATGCATCTTGTATGTTGCCAAGATCTCGATTTCGATCTAAGTAGGCAGCATTATTCTTGAATATTTAATTCACGTATGACTTATGTAACAATACGGAATTTGGGCAAGGGAACCCGGTTTCGAATCCCATGGACAACACTTTACATTTTTCTTTTTATTTAATTTTGGTCCACATGACATTGGGACCCTAGATCGAGCCCCAACATCAACATTTCCTTTTTATTTCTATCCTTTGAAAATTCTCTTCCTTGGCGGAGGGATTGTGGGATCGAACCCCCACATCCCCTTTTATTTTTTTATTTATTTTTCCTTGACTATCTCGAGTTGACCATGAGGTTGTGGGATCGAACCCCCACAACCTCACTTTACTTTTCTTTTAATTATTCTTTACTGCCTAGAGGTCGTGGGTTCGATTACCACGCCTCACATTTCTTTTCTTTTCATTCTTTCCTTAAACTTGACCAAGAGGTTGTGGGTTCGAATCCCACTCCTCTCATTTCTTATTTTCATACATTATTTTCCAGCCAAGACCATGGTTCGAATCCCGTTCACCACATTCCTTTTTACTTCTTTACTTTCATGGTTTTTAACATGGTGAGGTCACGGGTTCAATCCTCCATGACCTCACTTGTTTTAATTCATTTTTCACAACATTTTGAACCCTCTTAACTTGACCGAAATTCATCACTTGAAGATGGAAATTTTGTAGTTTTTCAGCATCTTTTCATCAAGTTACACATTAGTTCTTAGGGAAATTTCATAGTGCATTTAGAATGTTTTAGGTGCATTTTCATGGATTCGTTTAGCCAAGAGATTATCACTCAAATCAGCTATTTCATCTCATATGAACATCACGATTTACATAAATTTATGCACGTAAGATAACAACCATAACATCACAATTTTTTAGCCTTAACCCGAGAACACCTAGTCACTGTCACATTTTTGCACACACATGCACATAGTTTCGGAACACAAAGGTTGTCATTCACACGATTTTAAACACGCATTCATGAACATATTCTTTCATGAAAACACAATACACGTCTAATATCTACCAGCAAACATACCCAACCTACAAATCATTGGGAGCTAGTGACAGGGACATGCAACGGGGAACAACCCTAGTTTTCGGAATAGATTCGTCTGAACCTTAGGGGTCTCTTGGGAAAGGGACCAAGAGAGAAGAGAACGCATACCTTTTTGACGTTCAAACCTCGACTTGCTGCCCAAAAACTTCTCCAAACACACGTCCAACACCGAAAGTTCAACACCCCACTCGACGGAAAACCTTCTCTTTGCCTACGTGATTGATTAACGTTTGTTTTTCTTATATTTTCTTGTGAGTTGTTCAAGTGTGAAGAACCTTGGTAAATTTTATGTTCTTGAATGTTATTTGGCAGAGAGAAACGTGAATGGGAGAAGAGAGATTGAACGTGAAAGTGAGATAGACGTGAGAGGAGAGAGTAACCTTAGGCTTAGGAGTCTAGTTTAGGACTTAGTCAAATAAGGTTTAGTTAATTATTAATAAAAAATTTGATTTCCCTTTTATTTTAAATCAGCCAATAAATAATAAATATTAATTAATAACATTAATTTTCCAACTTAAATAAAAACAACTTTAATTCATTGCTTCCACCTAGGTTCGAACCCGGGTGGAGCAAGACTTCACTTCAAGAGCCATTTTTCGGCCCTCTCTCCCCAAAATGCCCCTACACCTTATTAAGTAAATAATTAATTATATATTTAGGGTAATTACGATACTACCCTTAGCCTGGAAAAGGCCATTTTACCCCTAGACCCTCCAAACCTAAGATTTTCCCTTTTTAAGTTTGGTAAAGACTCATTCGAGTAAATCTTCGTATTCGAGAGCCCTACATGGGAGGACCCAACCTTTCCTAGCTCAACTAACTCCCCAAGTTAGTTGGCTTGGTTGTAGCAAGGGTTCAGAGGTCTGGTTCTACGCGCATCGATCCGTGTGAACCCGGTCTAATCATAGGCATTCTAGACACATTAAGCATTACTTGTCATATCCATTTTTAGGGTTGTTACAAAATGAGACCCTATCAACGGGACTTGGTTGAGACCACGGTCCGTCGATGCCTCCGTCGATGGGTCAGTGAGTTGCTGCCAGTTTTTGTTAAGTTAAGGGGTGATGTTGTAAATTTACCCCACGCCCCTATAAGTCTATAGACGGTTGTTTTGAGTGTTTATGGGTATTTTAAGTTTGTATTAGTCATTAAAAACTCTATTAAACCCTAACACTAAGAACAAAACATATTCCCTCCAAAAGTTCTTCCAAAAACCTCCATGAGAGTTCAAGGTGAAGATGAAGCTTGAAGATGGATCTTCAATGTAGTTTCTTCTTCAATTGGAATTGGTTTCTTCAAATAAGGTATGCGATTTCTTCATCTAAGGTTTTCTATCACCTTAGATCCAATTTCAAAGATGTATTCAAAGGATTTCATAAAGATGAAAAAGTCCAATTTCTACTCTAAATCTTGGGTTCTTGCATGAAAGGTTTTCAAAAGTTTAAGATATGATGTTATTGATGTTTAATTGATGTTTTATAATGAATATCTCCATGAACCCTTGATATTCTCAATTCTCTAATTTTCACTAAAGTATGGGTGAATTCATTATGCTTTGAGATTAATGTTTTCATGTGTAGATTGTTATGGGCTTTTGAATGATGTATAGATTGTTTCAATTTGATCAATTGATTATTGTATATTCTTAGATCTTTTGCCTATTAAGCCTATTGAATTGATATGAACTTAATGCTTATAGATTCTAGTGTATCTTTCTATGAGCTTTCTAATGACGTAAGGATTGTATTCAGTTGATATCTATTTGGCCTTAGATTGATAAATATATATTGAATTGACTTAGATTCATTGAGTATTATGATTTACGATTTGGATTGATGTTCCTGGCCATCGGTAAGGGCCTTATGGTATTGATTTGGATGATTTAGCTAGGGATTGAAGTGGTGAGTTCAAGTGGGTGGTATGCTGCCCTAACTACTTTATTATTATGTATAGCTATTGTAATTTATCTCTTGGATTATGTATGATTGATATGGTGCACTTATGGTGGCGGTTTTATGTGAATTGATGTGGCCTTGTCGGCGTTATTTTAAGTACATTGATGATCATGGCCTTGTCGGCACTACTTGAGGTTATATGGCTATTTGTGTAGTTGATTAGGTGAATGATGATTATATCTACTTATTGGTGATGTAATGTGGAAGTATGTGATGTCTTGACTTAGGAACCTAAAGGGTCTTAGTCTTGAATGAATGAATGTAAGTAAGACCTTGAATGATGATAAGAAGGTCCTTTATGTGGAACCTTGAACAAAGTGGTAAGGTTATGAAAAGTGAAGTCTAAGTCATAATGGTATCCTTCATGAAATGAATGATAGACTTAAGGCTGATTGGCTGGAACGGCATCATATCATACCATAGGAAAGTCATGATGATCTTCTTGTCGCCATAGTGAGATAGCCCTAGCGGACCTTGCTTTGGTAGGGTAAATGTAAGTGGGTCATGAACATGATATGGGACCCATTTGTATGAACATTAATGTGAATTAATATATGAGAACCAAGGCTAGCACCGACTGAGTATAACAAGGGGAAAGTAGCTTTAGTTAAGTTTGAGATTAGAGTACAAAGTATGCCCTTCATATTCCTTAACCATGTGCCTACATGGGATGTGTCTAAGTTCTACCATTGTCAAGCAGAACACCTCATTGGAGTAGGATAGAACTCTAGATTCCATGCTTTGCTACCATGGTCTATGTCGGTTATTGCCTATTCTCATCATATGGGATACCCACTAACGTTAGAGAAGTTCTATGAAGTTTAGGTGTTGGTATGGGACGCTATCTAGATATTGCACAATAGGCTTTAAAAATGTTAGTGAGAGTCTCTAGGTCTTCTCTAAGACCATTATGTGAATGTCCTTATATGATGAATGTCTCTTAAATGAACTAAGTAATGAAATGGTTTAAGTTAAAGAAAGCATGTGAAATGGATAAGTTCCTTTCTAGAGTAATTAAGGGTTGTCTAGTTAAGGTGTAAAGGGGCAAGGGAATGGTCACTTCATCTCTTAGTTAGATGAGTCTTAATAAAGATTCTTGTTAGTGAATATGTTTTACTATGCGGACATGATCCTAACTTAGGTAAGTCTTAAGGAATACTTAGGTAATCTTGAAGAGGTCAATCATGGACATTCTCTTTTAGAGTTACTTGAGTAAGCCTTTTGATAGCCTTGGTAGGGGAGATTGTCATATTATGTATGTTTTGTATGTTGATGTATTGTATGTGTGTATGTGTCTCATTATTTATAATCTTAAGGATCGTTTAGGCACATCTAGATAGGGTGTATGGGAGGTCTCTCATTGCGTGACTTAAGTGAATCTTAGGATAACTTTAGTGAGAAGACTACATGTCAAAAGATGTTTAACGTGAGGGCTAAGCACTTCACTGTAATAGTGAAGAAAGGTCACTGTACAGTGAAGTGGTTCACTGTAAAGTGGACTTTAAAAATATGATAATTACTTAAATGATTTTCTTATGTATTTCTAATGTGATAAATGTTGTTCTTATGTTTATAATATGATGTTTTAACCGAAATTCATGAAAAGCATGTTATTAACTAAATGTCCCTTTTTCATGGTTTTTGCATGGCTTCTATACTTAGTACATCTAATGTGCTAACCCCTTATTTTCCCTTTTGACTAAAGTGTAGGGAATTGGAAGTCTTGATGTACCTAGGATGACGGATAGGTTTCTAAGAGTTGAGATGAAGTATTGGTGAGTCTTCATCGATTCGAAGACAATATCCACTCGTTCCTTATTGTCTTAAGTCTTTATGTTTATGTCTTGTATGGGATTTGTACCAAGTATTGTATACTCTAAAGTTTAGATGGTTCAAGGGGTTATTGTAAACGTTTAAATGTTTTAATGAAAGTCTTCCGCTTGTGTATTGTTTATAAAAGAGTTCTTCGTGTGTGAAGAAAGTTTTAAATTCTTAATCATTTTAGTATTTTATTATGCAATGAATGATACGAGAGGCTTAGATGAGACTTCTTGAAGTCTCATTTGCCGTGTGACGATCTCAAGGATACTCTAACTTCTAGGGTGTACTTGTGGGTCATGACAAGCTTGGTATCAGAGCATAAGGTTTGGGAGTGTCGTAGTTGTCTTATGAACCACATCTAATAGAGTCTTGTTTATAATGTGAAGCGCGCCACATTATAAATAGGAGGCTATTGGGTGCTAGGAAAAGTTTCACTTCTTCATTCATCTAATCGTGCCTAAGAGCCTTATATATGGTGTCTTTGCCTTGTCTTCCCTATGATTTGGTCATGTGAGTTTGACTTTATGAAGTTTGGGTTGAGGGAGAGAAAAGATGAGGTGTGAAAAATGGTGTTGATGACCTTAGATTGGTTTAATTACTTTTGAAGGGTATTGGAGTTTAAATGAATGGTAAGGTATAGTGTGAGAAAGAGAAGGAGTGGCTCTTGAGATGGGTTGAAGTTGTTTAGAACCTAATCATAGAAAGGAAGATGAATAGATGGGAAGAGTAATGGTGAGTTTCTCTTAGTAAGGGGGGGATGAAATTGCTAGATGAGTGAGAGTCTTTAGTTTCATGAGCTAGACTTTGGGTTAGGAAGGTATTGGTAAGGGTTAAGGTTCCTTGAGAGTTCCTTGAGGTAGATATTATGTTGATCTTAGAATGAGTTTCTCCTAAGTAGGGGAGTATGGTGAAGAGTATGATTGTTGGGGAGTGAGGTACCCTTAACTTTTCATTATGTGTTTATTCAAGCCTAAAACAAAGAGTTCTTGGTAACTTGAATTATATAGGAGTTTTTCTGGAAAATGAGTTCCAAATATTCTCCTTATGATATGCATGCTTAGTTGAAATTGAATTTCATTAACTTCTTGAATTATGTGTTTTATGAGGCCATGACTATGTTGTGAAAGTGTTTATATGATGTTACCTTGCATATTAGCATGTCTATATCATGAATTGCCCAAAAGTTGCATTTTTCTTTTTGGAAAAGTTACACAATTCACTAAAGCATGGATCATTGTTCACTGTGAATTTTTTCAAAAATTGACTAATTGATTCTTTGGTCAAAAATTGTTGTTATATAGTTAGAACTGATTTATATGAGTATGCTAATGAATATAAAAAGATTTTTTGCTATTTGGAGTTAGGAAGATGAGTTTTGTAGCATGATGAGTTATAGAATTTCATTCTAGTTGATTGTTGTGTTGTAATTCTCTTTATTGTGTGAAACTGATGTTTTCTTATTGATTATGTGCTATGTGGTTTGGTTATGAGTTACTTACAGAATTCTTACTCTTGGAAGTGTTCGTAGAGTGGCAAGTGTCATTCGAGGACGAATGTTGTCCAAGTGAGGGAGAATGTAAGACACGAAAATGACTTAGGTGAATCTACAGCCTAACGTGGTTGTCATGGTGGTCTTAGGTCATAATATAGTCTATAAAGTGTGTTTGAGGCAGTAGCTAAGATTTTAGGTGCATTGGAAGTCAAACGGCAAGGGTCGACCAAGACGTTCGAAGACTAAGTCACCTAAATGCCACGTATGTGATTCTATGTGATTATGTGTAATGCATGATCTTATATGGTTCTTAATTGAGTTTATATGGTGTATAAAGTCAGCATGTTATGTTTCGTGATGTTTGGAGGTCAAATGCTCAAGAATGTCTATGATGTTCGAAAGTTGTTCCTTGAAACGACCTTGTGTGTCTAAGCATGTTTCGTCGAGGTTTACGTGTTTGTTTTGGATGAAACTTATGTGGTAGGTCCTACACTCATATACAAACATATTTGGGTTGGAAACGTCCGGGTAAGACTCCACATAGGACCCTCAAAGGGGCCCTAAGGGAGGACCCCAACTTGGAGACCAACACTGCCAGGCAGTGGACAAACGACGGACCAATCGACGGCCCGTCGATGGGTCTCGTCGATGGAGACAACTTTCCTACAGGTTGAGGGGTTCTGAACAAACCAACGAGACCCCATCGACAGGACATTGTTGAGACCACGGTCCGTCGATGCCTCAGTCGATGGGTCAGTGAGTTGCTGCCAGTTTTTGTTAAGTTAAGGGGTGATGTTGTAAATTCAACCCACGCCCCTATAAGTCTGTAGACAGTTTTTTTGAGTGTTTATGGGTATTTTAAGTGTGTATAAGTCATTAAACACTCTATTAAACCATAAAACTAAGATCTAAACATATTCCCTCCAAAAGTTCTTCCAAAAACCTCCATGAGAGTTCAAGGTGAAGATGAAGCTTGAAGATGGATCTTCAATGGAGTTTATTCTTCAATTGGCATTGGTTTCATCAAAAAAGGTATGGGAGTTCTTCATCTAAGGTTTTCTATCACCTTAGAGCCAATTTCAAAGATGTTTTCAAGGATTTCAAAAAGATGAAAAAGTCCAATTTCTACTCTAAATCTTGGGTTCTTGCATGAAAGGTTTTCAAAGGTTAAGATGTGATGTTATTGATGTTTAATTTATGTTTTCTAATGAAATTCTCCATGAAACCTTGATCTTCTCAATTCTCTAATTTTCACTAAAGTATAGGTTAATTGATTATTCTTTGAGATTAATGATTTCATGTGTAGATTGTTATGGGATTTTGAATGATGTATAGATCATGTATGAATGATGTGTAGGCTGTTTCAATTTGATCAATTGAGTATTGTATATTCTTAGCTCTTTTGACTATTAAGCCTATTGAATTGATATGAACTTAATGCTTATAGATTCTAGTGTAGTTTTCTATGGGCTTTCTAATGATGTAAGGATTATATTCAATTGATATCTATTTGGTCTTAGATTGATGAATCCATATTGAATTGACTTAGATTCATTGAGTATTATGATTTACAATTTGGATTGATGTTCATGGCCATGGGTAAGGGCCTTCGCTTGGGATTGAAGTGGTGAGTTCAAGTGGGTGGTATGATGCCCTAACTACTTTATTATTATGTATAGCTATTGTAATTTTGCTCTTGGATTATGTGTGACTGGTATGGTCCACTTATGGTGGCGATTTTTTGTGAATTGATATGGCCTTGTCGGCGTTATTTTAAGTACATTGATGATCATGGCCTTGTCGGCACTATTTCAAGTTATATGGCTATTTGCGTAGTTGATTATGTGAATTATGATTATATATACTTATATGTGAAGTATTGTGGAAGTATGTGATCTCGTATTGAAGTTATTAGGTGAACATGTTATAATATGAATATGTGCTTATATGTGTAGTCTTAGAGTTGATACATGGTTAGTCCTAAGTTGGATATAGGAGTCTATAATGACTATATTGATGATGTTAAGGTCATGAATAGGTTGTCTAAATAATGTTAAGGGTCATTCCTAAGTGTCTAAAGAAAGATAGGCTATATGTGTTAAATAGAAGTATGTTGTGTCTTGTTTAGGTAGACTTGTGTCCCTTACTTGATGATTATGTGAATATGTGATGTCTTGACATAGGAACCTAAAGGGTCTTAGTATTGAATGAATGAATGTAAGTGAGACCTTGAATGATGATAAGAAGGTCCTTTATGTGGAACCTTCAACCAAGTGGTAAGGTTATGAAACGTGAAGTCGTAAGCCGCAATGGTATCCTTCATGAAATGAATGATGGACTTAAGGTGGATTGGCTTGAACGACATCATATCATACCTTAGGAAAGTCATTATGATCTTCTTGTCGCCATAGTGAGATATCCCTAGGGGACCTTGGTTTGGTAGGGTAAATGTAAGTGGATCATGAACATGATATGGGACACATTTGTATGAACCTTAATGTGAATTAATATATGAGAACCAAGGCTAGAACCGAGTGAGTATGACAAGGGAAAAGTAGCTCTAGTTAAGAATGAGATTAGAGTACAAATTATGCCCTTCATATTCCTTAACCATGTGCCTACATGGGATGTGTCTAAGTTCTACCATTGGCAAGTAGAACACCTTATCGGAGTAGGATAGAACTCCAGATTCCATGATTTTCTACCATGGTCTATGTCGGTTATTCCCTATTCTCATCATATGGGATACCCACTTGCATTGTTCTATGAAGTTTAGGTGGTGGTATGAGACGCTATCTAGACATTGCACAATAGGCTTTGAAATGTTAGTGAGAATCCCTAGGTCTTCGCTAAGACTATTATGTGAATGCCCTTATGTTATGAATGTCTCTTAAATGAACTAAGTAATGAAATGGTTTAAGTTAAAGAAAGCATATGAAATGGATAAGTTCTTTTTTAGAGTAATTAAGGGTTGTCTAGGTTAGGTGTGAAGGGGCAAGGTAATGGTCACTTCATCTCTTACTTAGATGAGTCTTAGTAAAGACTCTAGTTAGTGAATATGTTTGACTATGTGGACATGATCCTAACTTAGGTAAGTCTTAAGGAATACTTAGGTAATATTGAAGAGGTCAATCATGGACATTCTCTTTTAGAGTTACTTGAGTACGCCTTTTGATAGCCTTAGTAGGGGAGATTGTCATATTATGTATGTTTTGTATGTTGATGTATTGTAGGTGTGTGTGTCTCATCATGAGTAATCTTAAGGATTGTTTAGGCACATCTAGAGAGGGTGTATGGGAGGTCTCTCTTTGTGTGACTTAAGTGAATCTTAGGATAGCTTTAGTGAGAAGACCACATGCCAAAAGATGTTTAACGTGAGGGCTAAGCACTTCGCTGTAGCAGTGAAGAAAGGTCACTGTACAGTGAAGTGGTTCACTGTAAAGTGGACTTTAAAAATATTATAATTGCTTAAATGATTTTCTTATGTATTTCTAATCTGATAAATGTTGTTCTTATATTTATACTATGATGTTTTAACTGAAATTCATGAAAAGCATGTTATTAACTAAATGTCCCTTTTTCATGGTTTTTGCATGGCTTCCATACTTAGTACATCTAATGTGCTAACCCCTTCTTTTCCCTTTTGACTAATGTGTAGGGAATTGGAAGTCTTGATGTACCATGGATGACGGATAGGTTTCTAAGAGTTGAAGATGAAGTATTGGTGATTCCTCATCGATTCGAGGACAATATCCACACGTTCCTTATTGTCTTAAGTCTTTATGTTTATGTCTTGTATGGGATTTGTCCCAAGTATTGTATACTCTAAAGCTTAGATGGTTCAAGGGGTTATTGTAAAGGTTTAAATATTTTAATGAAAGTCTTTGTAACATTCCGGAAAATTACATGTCTAGTAAATAGCCCTATAGGTATTTAAGAATGCAAATTGGGGGTACATAAGCATCCCGATGCCCAATATTGAAGAATATAGGGCATAGTATAGAAAATTGGCTAAGGGGTATTAGCCAATTTCTATAATAATATCCAAGTAATCGAAACATATTCCAAGCTTGTTTATAAATTGTACCTGCAATGAAGACCCTAAGATAAAATATTAATTTATAAGTTGTGCACAATGAAGTATGAGGCATCCAAGTGACAAGCCTAGATACCATAGCACATAAACATTTAAAATGATCATGTAGAGTAAGCAGTGTCTAAGGACATAGTGAGGATCCTTGGGACAATAAGTATATATTCCAAATGAGCCATCCAAATAGTTAGTTAGGAAAATGCAAGAAGCACATGGGCTAGCACATGGGCAAGAACGGCCGAGGGGACCACCCTAACCTATTCGGTTAGGGAGGTTGGGGACCACACGCACACACGGGTCCAACCGTGTGGGACCAGACCCTCTAACCTACCCTAGGCCCTAAACAACTAACCTAACTACCTAACCACCCATAGACCGACCAAGAACGGACAGCTAAGACACCCGAAGACCTAGGACCTTGTCGGGTGACACATAATCAATTCAACTAGCTTAGGGACAACCTAGTACCTAACTTAGGATGGTCCAAATGGTTGAATTTAGTCCTAACAACCTAGGGGTAATTTATTAATTACCCTAGACAACTTTATTAATTAATTTAGCAACTTAATTAATTAAAATAATAAGACAAAACCGAATCTACAAGGAGGCACCCTAAAATCGGTTAAGTCTATAATTCCCTAAGTCTAGTCAATCTAGGAAGGGCGTTGTGGTAATTAAATACCTAAGCTATTTCAGTTAAGTATATAATCTAAATTCACCAAATTAAAAATCAGTTCTCAAAAAGATTTATACCTAAAAGTTTTCCACCATTAACGTCCAAAGCAAGAACAAGAGACCGTGACCGAACCCTAGGCGACTAGCAAGAACATTCAAGGTTTCTTCGTTCAAAGTTCGTAGTGATCTTCGTAGATTTAATTCTACATCAAGTTATGAGTTTTATCTCATGTTATTCTTTATCCAAGAGGCTTTTCAAACATTTTTACTTCAAGAATATCGAAACTAGGGTTGCACCATTGAATCGCATATTCATCTCGCTAGTTCTCCCGATTTCCGATTCTTGTAGTATAGTAGTATTATTCTCGATGCATTGCTGGTTGTATATGGTGTTAACTGATATTATATGATTGTTTAAGTGATTTTTATGTCGAGTTAAATAAACGTTATTAGATCCGCATGCTAGGGTGTTATTTACATGAACGTTGAATGTTATAATACCTATTTGTGATCGAGAATGTGAGTTGATTATGAGTTATTAGTTAACTGCTTTTATATGTTAATTAAAGGTTATATGTTGACTTGTTTAAACATGTTATATAGCTATATTGTATCCATGAATGACCGAATTGGCTTGTGTTAATATCTAATATGATTTTGTGCCAACAAATGGGCTGGTACCAATAGATTCAAAAGATGCAAAGTGATCTCATTATCAATTCAATAAACTCATAACATAGGGTATTCCAATCAATGGGACAAGTCCCAACATACCTTATCCACACAACTTGTAACGCCATAAATCTTACAAAGAATCGATAACAATCATAAATAATCATATAAGGTTAGTAAGTGACGTGAACAAGTTAGGGTGAGTAAAGAGATAAATAAGAGTTAAGTTACAAGATTGACCTAATATAGAGTGTTAGAAAGAAGTGAGACGAGTCTCAAGAACACTTAATCGTTACGTCAATAATACTCAAATAAGAGGGTGCTAGAGTCCGTGAGACCAGTATCACTCGCACCATGATTATAAAGTAAAGTCTTAAGAGCATAATCATCAAGTAAAGATAGGGATGACCAGTCATCCATAGAGTAAGTAAACCTCATAACTAGAAGCAAGCTTCCATAATGTAATGAGTCAACTCTAAAAGATAAGAAGATAAAATATGAGCTTAGCACCGATAGACTAGCTATGAGCGAGTGCGAGCACACGTAAGTCTCATGAGATGAGATCGACAGGGTCTTAGTACGTCTCCTAGTCTTAGAACTATGTTGCCAACATAGGGGCACCTATATAGTGGAGGCCACCCACTTAACACGCTAGCAAGTTAGGTATCTCCTTGGCCGGTGATTCCACCTCTTTTCAGTGTGGGGGAGACACCGGATTTCATGTTTAGCTCACATGATCTATGTCGGTTATATCTCAGTACAAGTATTCGTTTCACTACTGCCGTGACCCCCCCTTTACGATGTGGGGAAGACATTGATCGATTCACCTTAGCCGGTGAATCCTCCTTTTCGGTGTGGGGAAGACACATAGCTTGGTTTACTTTAATCGGTGAATCACCCCTTTTCGGTGTGGGGGAGACACTGGATTTCATGTAGCTCGCATGATCTACTTCCATTAATTCTAAGAGAATTCTTTAAGAGAGTAAAGAAGAATAAGTAGCATGTTCAAAATGAACGATCGAGCAAGCGAGTAGAATCCTAAGTTCATAGTGAACTAAGTAAAGTAAGAGCTTAATGAATATAAATCATTAGTGTTTGATAGACATAACAAGTTGGGGGTAGCCATAATGGAGCGTGGATTATGTCCCAAGAACTACATTTTATGAAATAATCAAATAAAGGGCATAGCCAATAAAGATTGGCTTATTAATGTAAGTTACCCAACAAGAAGAAGAATGAAAAATCTAAATCATAACTGGGGTAGCCAATCGTGTCCTTAGTCTTGTGAATTTCTTACTCGCTTCATTGTAGGTATGGGACTACATTGAATCATTGCACTTGTAAGTGAAACATAAGATCAAAGGAGATCACTCAACTACACAACAAGAAGATAGAAAAGACTGAAAAATAATTTAAGTCTGAAAGAGTGGCATTCTCGGCCTAAGTATCAAAAATAAGTAACATCGTTTAACTTGTTCTAAAATTATATTCATGATTCCAAGGTCTTATGTTCATATAGAAAACGAGTTGGATGCCTTAATTGCATGAGAACGTGTCATATTTACATCAATTAACAAGATTAATGTTTCAAGTGAATATTAACATTGTGACCGTGACTTGACACTTGTTTAGGAAAAGAGCTTTCCTTGTTCATGCATCGTCCCTTATGTGTTATGTGCATACACCCATACTTAGTACAAGTGTGTACTAACCCCATATCTATTTACTATTTTTATAGGCGCAGGATCTCAAGAAGGTTGAAGTCCGTCGAAGCAGTTTGGAAAAGCGATCTCCAGACTTTGGTAGGTCCTCTTGAGTTGAGGATGCTAAGTTTTATTATTCTAGCTTAGTTTATTAGATTTAGCTAGTGACTACTGTCCCTTGCGTTTCTTTCCAAGTATTTATTTCAATGCGTTGTAATAAGGCCAATTGGAGAACTATTATTATTATTATTATTACGATCATTTATTTCATTGTTTACTCTATTGATAGATGGTTGTTGAGTTTGAGCTAGTAGAATATCACTCTTATACAAAAGTATATGAAGTTTATGTACACATCGTTAAGTAATTAAAAGTTTTAAAGTTTCCACAATTTAACTATATGATTGTGATGAACTCAAAGATGTGGCTCAAGTATGGCACAGGATGTGGCACATCATATACTCAAAGATATGGCTCAAGTGTGGCACAGGATGTGGGGAGATGGTCGAACACATAGGGATGTCCCCGTCACTTGGGACGTTCTCAAAACTGCATTCCTGGAGATATTTTTTCCCAGAGAACAGAGAGAAGATAAAGTCGAGGAATTCATCAACTTACGAAAAGGAGGTATGTCGGTTAGGGAATACTCTTTGAAGTTTGTTAAGCTTTCCAAATACGCTTCTTCTCTTGTGACGAATAGTAGGGATGAGATGAGCAGGTTTGTGACTGTGTGTCGGAAGATATGGAAGAGGAGTGTCGGGCAGCAATGTTGCACGATAATATGGATCTTGGTAGGTTGATGGTCCATTCACAACAAGTTGAGGAAAGACGTCAGAGAAAGAGAAGCCGAGAGAGCAAAAAGTCACGGCCTTCGGATCAATCTGTTTCCAATCATGGTAAGAATTCGTTTGGAGTTCGGAATAAGCCTAAGTTTAAAAAGGGGCACAAACGCTATGTAACTTTACTCCTTTGAAAAATACTAATGCCAAGAAGGGCAATGAAAAAAATAACCAGATTAACCGACGGGAGTGTGGTAAGTGCGGACGTGTGCATAAGGGTGAGTGCATGGTAGGCTTTAATGGTTGTTACGGATACGGTAAGAGTGGGCACGTGGTTAAGGACTGCCCAACCGTGAAGAATTCGGCCAAGGCAGATGCTCATCCTCGTCCGACTCCCAATGCAGCAGCCGAACCTCCTAAGAGGAATCGATTCTATGCGTTGAAAGGAAGAGAGGAACAGGAGAAGTCCGCGGATGTGGTTACTGGTAAATTGCTCGTCTTTCCTTTTCTTGTTTATGCATTATTAGATTCAGGATCTACCATATCTTTTGTTACTCCTTTAGTAGCTACTAAATTTGAATTGCTTCTTGAGATTCTCTATGAGCCATTTTTAGTGAGTACTCCTATAGGGGACAGTGTAAGGGCCGAGAGGGTCTATAGAAATTGCCCCATTAATGTTCTCAATAAAGTGCTCATGCTGACCTAATAGAATTAACCATGCTTGATTTTGATATAATTTTTGGTATGGATTGGCGTCATAAATACTATGCTACTATCGATGTCGAAATAGGGTTGTCAGTTTTCAGTTTCCCAATGAATTAGAGTTACAATGGGAAGGGCGTGGTTCAAATCCAGCAAGCCAAATAGTTTCCAACCTTAAAGCTAATAAAATGTTATCAAAGGGATACTTGTGTCACTTAGTTAGAGTCAAAGACATAGACAAGAAGTCCCTTCCATAGACTCTGTGTCCGTACTTAACTAGTTTCAAGATGTCTTTCCACAGGATCTACCAGGGATCCCTCCCAAACGTGAGATCGATTTCGGTGTTGACTTAGATCACAACACCAAACCAATTTCAATCCCGCCGTATAGAATGGCCCCAGCAGAACTTAAGGAGTTGAAGTTGCACTTAAAAGATTTACTTGATAAGGGCTTCATCCAACCGAGCATATCCCCTTGGGGCGCTCCAGTGTTGTTCGTAATTAAAAAGGATGGAACTCTTAGAATGTGTATCGATTATCGGCAACTCAACAAAGTCACTATAAAGAACAAATATCCTCTTCCCCGAATCGATGATCTTTTTGATCAACATCAAGGTTCAAGTTTATTTTCTAAGATAGATCTACGGTCGGGTTATCACCAATTAAGGGTAAGACAACAGGACGTTCCTAAGACTGCCTTCCGAACTAGATATGGCCATTACGTGTTTCTTATCATGTCATTCGGTCTCACTAACTGTAAGACCCCAAAATGAGATAGGGTGTCTAGAGCCTAACATGTTTGTCTTAATTTTCTAAGGTCCTAAAATGACTTGTAATATGGTTTATAGGCAATGTATAAAGTTTGAGGTGATTTGGAAGTCAAACATCAAGGGTCGACCGAAATGATCGACGACTAAGTCACCTAAATCCCTCGTATGTGGTTCTATGTGATCATGTGTGATTCATAAGCTTATGAAGTCTTAAAATAGTTTTTAATGATGTAAAATTATAGTATATGAAGTTTTGTGAAGTTCGGATGTCAAACGATCAAGAACGTCCAAGGCGTTTGAAAGATAGCCCTTAAGACGTTTAATGTGTGTCATTATGGGGCTTGGCCTATTTGGACGTCTTGTAGGTGTTTGTTTTGGATGAAATTTCTGTGGAACGTCTATAACTTGTTAAGGTTTATAATCACGTTGGAAACGTTTGAGTACGACTTCTAAAGGGCCTCATAAGAGGCCCCAAAAGAAGGACCCAAGGCTGGTCGAAGACACTGCCTGGGCAGTGTCCATTGACGGACCCAGCGACGGCCAGTTGGTCTACCAACGGTCCGTTAGTCAGGTATCATCGACTGGCACTTTCTTTGGGCAGGTATCAAGCTAATATTTGGCTAAGTACCAATCGACGGATCCCTAGGTACGGTCCGTTGGCTCGACGACGCCCCGTAGGTGCCTCCGTCGATGGTGCACTGTCAAGTGCAGCTGCGTCTGTTTTAATTAAAGGGGTGAATGGGAAATTCACCCCACGTCCTAACCTGACTCTAAAGAATTAATTTAGTTAATTTGTGTGTATATAAGTCATCAAAAACGTGAAAAACCCATTCCCAAATCCCCTCACACGATTTAACCTCTTCCCTCCAAAAAAAGTTCTCTCTAAAACCACCATTGTTGGTGGAGCTCAATAATTGCTTGGATCTGGGTTTTTCCATGGATAAATCATGAACTTTTATAGGTTTTCAACTAATTAAAGGTATGTTGATCCTTCATCTCTAAGTAACCTTTCACTTGGAGAGTTCTTCTCAATGTTTTCAAAGAAAGTTTATGATCAAAGTGCTTCTTCTTCAATCTAGCCATGGGTTCTTCTAAAAAGGTTTTGAACGATTAAATAATGATTAATTGAAGTTAATACAGTTGTTTTAACGTGAATTTTACTCCAATTGCATGATGAACCCACTTCACCAAAACGATTTAGCCTTGCATGGGCTTTGTGATCTTGAATTGCTATCGATTGAATTATGATTCTATTACGTTGAGGTGATTGTATATGATGTTCTTTACATGAAATTATGTTGAATCGATGTTGAAGGATCCATGAGTATCAATGTATGAAGATTTTAGCATGTCTAGCCTAGTTTCCATAGTTCACTGTAACATTAGTTTCTAATTGAATTAATGTGGATTTCGATCATGTTAAGTTGGTTGTATCTACTGTTTTAGGTTAGTATAATGATTGATCTATGAATATGAATCTTGTATGATTGAAGTAAAGATGGATTATGTGAATTGATCTAGTCTTCTAGTCTATCGATTGATAATACTATGTATATGATGTGATCTTGAATTGTGGATAGATGAGGCATGATTCCTTTGATGTAGTGATGTAGTTAGCTGCTGCCCTAGACTTATGCTATTAGTGAAATATAATTGATGATAAATTCAAGAGAATTGGGTTAAATATCTATGTTCTTCTACTTTCTAGTATATATGTGATGTATTGTATTAGATCGTGATATGATCTTATAGCAAATTATATATGGTTACTTTTATGATTATGGTACTTTAGCTACTGCCATATACTTGAAGTATTGATGAAAGAGTATTAAAGGTCAATGATGACAAAAGACTAAAGGATTGGTAAGAATTGCTTTACTCTTTTACTTCTCTATTCTTCTATAAGAATGTTGATGAAGCCTTGTATGGCATTGTGTGGTATGGTCCACTTATGATGGCGGTGTTTAATTTATTGTCATTATATATGTGTTGACCATGGCCTTGAAGGAAAATTGATGATCTTATGAACATGTGCTTAAGATGATACTATGAGAAGCTTATGCCTACTTTCCTATTCTAGTTGTGATCTAGGTTGTATAGCTATTGTATAAGCATGTGTGTATCCATGTTAGGGTAAAGTATAGGTGCTTCCATTGATGTGTTAAAAGGTTTAATAATCCCTTACCTATGTACCCCTATGTGAATGCATGAATGGCACAAGTTACGAGTCTTAAGTGTATTTTGAAGTTGGCTTGTCTCCTATGTTATTGTGTGTTGAGTGGTCTGTGCTTGATGAAGTATTATGATCTAAGAGGGTGGCTACCTCAATGTGTTTTGATAGCCATTATGTGATCATGTTGACCAATGTACACACACTCTCACTTACATGCATGATACAAGTAGTATAGGTCATTGTGTCTAAATGAAAGGTAGTTCTCATATTCACTTGTGTCTACTACTATGCATGTAAAGTATGTGTCTATGAAGCATGTTATGCATTCCCTTAACTAGAATGACTTGATAGGTGTACTAGTATGGTCAAGGGTATGGGACCTTGTCTATGCATTGCACATTGGTACTTTGATAGGATAGTTCCTAGGTTGGTTTCTATATGCATGAATATGAATGTATGGTCATGTGTGGTCTTAATGTGTTATGTGAAGGGTTTACTCACGTATATGTATACACACACACATGAATGATGGTCTAGTCAATAAAGGAGCCTTGAAAGGTGTGCTCAAGTGTATCCTTGACTAGATAGTGCTAATACATATGCTATGTCCATGTGAAAGGGTTTCTCACATGAACTAGGTTGATGAACTCTTATCTATGACCTATAAGTTAAGCATATGAGGGAATGACTCTCCTAAACCTATGTTTTATAAAGAAATTATAATAAAGGCTTTTTTCAATAAAGGGAACTTAGCTCTGCACCGAGTGATCTTGTAGATGAGGGGGTGACACTTTCCAACATAGGGAAGGTAGGGTTCACTACGGTCCTCATGTGAGGGAGTGACACTTTCCCAAATAGGGGAGGTAGGGTTCACTACGGTCCTCATGGGGTGGATAGCCTCATAACTCAAAATGGGTGTAGAGTGATATTTCCATGATTGCCCCCAAGTTCCATAAACTGTGCTTGCCACATAGGATCTAGAAAGTGATATCACCTAATATGATAGCATGTGTTAATGTTCTACCTTCCTAGGTAGGAACACCTTCCATTGGTGTAAGGCTCTACAACACCAAATCCCATATTTTGCACCCATGGTCTTAGTGTCGGTTAAGGCTATAGTTTCCCTAAAGTAAAATGGACAATGGAAGTAAATAACTAGGACCCTAACTAGAATGCCTTAATGAAGGTTACTTAGGATAGGTGGAAGTAATGAACCCATCTAGACATTGCACAAGTAGTTCCTTAGGAAGTTCTAAGAAGGTTTTCTAATGCATGTCACTATGTATGTGTTCCTTATGTATGACATTGTAGTATTTTTCTACTTGTTATGAAGATGTGAATGATATGAGTCTTTATGCATAATGTTGATCTTGTTGACTATATGATGAAGGTATTGCTTGACATAAATGAAGTGGTCTTCTCTTACTATGTGTTATATGACTTCCTGTTAGGCTTGTGGTCTCATGATAGGTTCACTAAGTAGGTGTGAGGTTATGGGGCCTTACATGTACATTTCACTAGTAGACTTAGATTGGGGGCATGAGTTAGGTCTTATAAGGTTTCATGTGAAGTAAAATTAGTATATGTGCCTAATGACTAAGAGTTCACTGTAATGTTCTTTATAGTTTGGCTTAAATGTGTATATGTTGTACTATGCTTCTATGATGGTATGTGTTGTCTTGTATAGATTGTATGTATGTTTACTGGTGGCCTTAAGGTGATGCATTGCAACAAGTATCACTAAAGGGTTACTTGGGAAGTTAATGAACAAAAGAGAAGATGATTCACTGTTAAGGGATAAAGGGCTTACTGTAATGTGCCTTGAGGATGCAATAAGTTCTAAATGTGATCTTATGTGATGTTTGGCCTTTGAATATGTTTAAATGATGTATTTTAATGATATAAATGCTATTGGTTAAAGGTTTCATAAAGATTTACTCAAAAAGGCATGAAGTATGATTTCAAAGAAAATGTCCCTTTTAATGCATGTTTTTGCATGGTAGCCATACTTAATACATTCTTGTGCTAATTCCATTCTTCTCTACTTTTTACACAAAGTGTAGGTTATGGATGCTTAAAGGATGTCTTGAATGGTGAAGAGCTTGATAGATCATTCCCAAGCTCAATGAAAGGAATCCTTAAAGTTCAAGGATGTCCTACTTATGTCTTTAATGTAAAGTCTTTCAATATTGTATAGTCATGTAATGTGTCTTATGAGTCATGTCCCTAATGTAATCTAAAGTTATTGAGTTTAAGATGGCAAAGAGACTTAAGGTCTATAAATGTATTACGGCTTATGTTTTATCTATATATGAGATGAAGTTTCTAGCATATGATATGCTATGAAAAGTTTTAAATTTTCCGCTAAATTTACTATGTTAATGCGATGAATGATAACTATGGGATTGTATAAGACCTCCGAGAGGTCAAGCACGCCGTGTTACTTCTTGGGGGTACTCCTAGGTTGTGATACTAACGCACCAGCCGCGTTTATGGACCTTATGAATAGAGTTTTCCGTGAGTATCTTGATTCTTTCAACATAGTATTCATAGATGACATCCTCACATACTCTAAGTCCAGAGAAGAGCATGAACATCATTTGAGAATGACATTGCAAGTACTCAAAGAACACCAATTGTATGTGAAGTTTAGTAAGTGTGAGTTTTTGTTAAGATCTATTACTTTCCTTGGTCACGTAGTGACCGATCAAGGTGTAGAAGTGGATCCGAAAAAGATACAGGTGGTCAAGAATTGGCCGAGACCCCTTACCCCTACCGATATTCAAAGTTTCTTGGGTTTGGCCAATTATTAACGACGGTTTGTGGAGGGTTTTTCCGCGATTGCTGCTCCATTGACCGCGTTAACAAAGAATAAAGTGAAGTTCAAGTGGTTTGAAAAATGTGAGAAAAGTTTTCAAGAACTCAAGGACCGACTCACTTCGGCCCCGGTCCTCACGTTTCCGAGAACTGGTGAAGGGTACGTGGTTTATTGTGATGCGTCTCCAGTAGGTTTGGGATGTGTTCTTATGCAAGATGGTAAGGTGATTGCATACGCTTCAAGACAATTGAAAGTCCACGAGAAGAACTACCCTACGCACAATCTCGATCTAGCCGCGGTTGTCTTTGCGTTGAAGCTTTGGAGACACTACTTATATCGTGTACTTTATGTATTGACTGACCATAAAAGTCTTCAATACGTTTTTACGCAAAGAGAATTGAACCTTCTCAGAGAACATGTCTAGAATTGCTAAAAGACTACGACATGAGTGTTCACTATCATCTGGGTAAGGCCAACGTAGTGGCGGATGCATTGAGTCGATTGACCATGGGAAGCGTGTATCGCATCGATGATGAAAAGAATGAGTTGGTTAAGGATGTACACCGATTGTAAAGGTTAGGAGTATGGCTTGTGGATGCACCCGATGGGGGTGTTACGGTCCACTCGAGTTCTAAGTCTTCATTTGTTGTAGACGTTAAGGCTAAACAACATCTCGATACGGTACTTATGGAGTTGAAGGATTCGGTTTTGGGTAAGATGAATGAATCATTCTCCTTAGGGGGAGACGGTGTACTTAGGTGCCAAGGAAGATTGTGCGTGCCAAATATTGATAGTTTGAGGGCAAATATTATCGCAGAGGCTCATGGATCTAAGTATTCGATCCACCCAGGTTCCACCAAGATGTATCATGATCTGAAAGAGATTTATTGGTGGGAAGGTATGAAGCAAGACATCTCTAAGTTCGTAGAAGAGTGTCCCAATTGCCAACAAGTGAAGGCCGAACACCTTAAGCCTGCGGTCTTACTAAATCAATTGAGATTCCAACGTGGAAGTGGGAGGCCATTATCATGGATTTCGTGGTCGGTTTCCCGAGGACCAGAAAGATTCACGATTCCATTTGGGTCATTGTTGCCGAATGAGCAAATCAGCACACTTCATTCCTGTGAAGTCCACTTACCGAGCTGAAGACTACGACAAACTTTACATTGATGAGATCGTGAGGTGGCATGGGATTCCTTTGTCTATCATCTCGGATAGAGGAGCCCAATTCACTTCGCATTTTTGGAGATCTTTTCAAAAGAGTTTGGGTACACAAGTGAAGCTTAGTACCGCATTCCACCCTCAAACGGATGGACAAGCAGAACGCACCATCCAAACCCTTGAAGACATGTTGAGAGCATGTGTCATGGACTTCAAGGGAAGTTGGGACGATCATTTACCCCTAATCAAGTTCTCGTATAACAATAACTACCATTCTAGTATGGGGATGGCACCTTTCGAAGCATTGTATGGTAGGAGATGTAGATCCCCCGTTGGATGGTTTGAATTGGGAGAAACGGCCATCCTTGGGCCAAAAATCATACATGAAACTTTGGAAAAGGTAAGGATGATTCGAGATAGGTTAGCTACTGCCTATAGTCATAAAAAATTGTATGCAGATAACCGAAAGAGAGCTCTTGAATTCGAAGTAGGTGATCAAGTATATCTCAAGATATATCCCATGAAAGGGGTGATGCGTTTCGGTAAAAAGGGGAAATTAAGTCTGAGGTACATTGGTCCGTATGAAATCTTGAAACGAGTAGGAAACGTTGCGTACGAACTAAAATTACCGAATGAGTTAGCTTCTGTTCACCCAGTGTTTCACATTTCGATGCTTAAAAAGTGTCTAGGCGATCCCGAGTCCATTCTACCCGTCGAAGGGTTAGGAGTCGATGAGAACCTTTCTTATGAAGAGGTTCCCATTGCAATCTTAGATCGTCAAGTGAAGCGTTTGAGGAACAAGGAGGTTCTCACCGTGAAAGTGTTGTGGAGGAACCATCTTGTTGAGAGAGTAACATGAGAGTCCGAGGCCAATGTGAGATCTCGTTACCCTCACTTATTCAGTACGTAAGGTTAGATAAACGTTCCTGAAGTCCGATTTTGTAACTACAACTCTAAATCTTAGTGCATTAGGCGGTTTTTGGTGTTTTAAGTCCATAACTGTGTGTTTGTACTTGCACAATATGATTTAATGTGAGTTCATGCTTGCTTTCATGTTGCTGTTTTTGTATAGCTTATTGCGTAATTATGTGTTGCATGAGTGTGATGTGCATTAAGTTAAAGTAGAATTGAGAAGTAATTTCCTCGATCTTATATAAGAAGCTTCAGATAAGCTTAGAGTATGTGCATCACTTAGAGTAAGTTGTGAATCAGACATTCACGAAGATAAAGTTCTGTATGCTATGTGATTTCCGAAAACTTCCCTCTTTATTTTAAAACGATAAGTAGTGTCATTCGGGGACGAATATTCCTAAGGGGGGAAAAATGTAACATTCCGGAAAATTACATTTCTAGTAAAGAGCCCTATAGGTATTTAAGAATGCGAATTGGGGGTACATAGGCATCCCGATGCCCAATATTAAAGAATATTGGGCATAGTATAGAAAATTGGCTAAGGGGTATTAGCCAATTTCGATAATAATATCCAAGTAATCGAAACATATTCCAAGATTGTTTATAAATTGTACCTGCAATGAAGACCCTAAGCTAAAATATTAATTTATAAGGTGTGCACAATTAAGTATGAGACATCCAAGTGTCAAGCCTAGATACCATAGCACATAACCATTTAAAATGATCATGTAGAGTAAGCAGTGCCCAAGGACATAGTGAGGATCCTTGGGACAATAAGTAAATATTACAAATGAGCCTTCCAAATAGTATGTTAGGAAAATTCAAGAAGCACATGGGCTAGTACATGGGCAATAACGGCCGAGGGGACCACCCTAACCAATTCGGTTAGGGCGGTTGGGGGACACACGTACATGCGGGTCCAACCGCGTGGGATCGGACCCTCTAACCTACCCTAGGCCCTAACCAACTAACCTAACTACCTAACCACCTCTAGACCGACCATGAACGAACAGCTAAGACACCCGACAACCTAGGACCTTGTAGGGTGACACATACTAATTCAACTAACTTAGGGACAACCTAGTACCGAATCTAGGATGGTCCAAATGGTTGACTTTAGTCCTAACAACCTAGGGGTATTTTAGTAATTAACCTATGTAAGACCCCAAGATGAGATAGGGTTTCTAAATCCTAACATGTTCTTATTACAGTTAGAAGGTCCTAAAATGATTTATTATATGGTATAGAGGCAGTGTGCAAAGTTTGAAGTAATTTGGAAGTCGAACGTCAAGGGACGTCCAAGACATTCGACGATTAGTCGCTTATGTGCTTCATGTATGCAAGCATGCCTAAATCTGTATGAAATGAGTCTAATAAGTATTGAAATGGTTTAAAATTATGTTTAATGTTGTTATATGATGTTTCATGAGTTTGGAGGTCAAACGCCCAAGAACGTCCAAGGCGTTCGAAAGATAGCCCCTAAGACGTTCATCGTATGTCATGATGTGGACAAGGCTGTTTGGACGTCTTCTAGGTGTTTGTTTTAGATGAAATTTATTTGGAAGGTCTATAACATGTTAAGGTTTATAATTCCATCAAAAACGTCCGGGTACGACTTCTAAAGGGCCTCAAAAGAGTCCCCAAAAGAAGGACCCAAAAGTTGTCTAAGACACTGCCTGGGCAGTGTCCATTGACGGACCCAACGACGGATTGTTGGTCCACCAACGGCCCGTCGAGCAGGTCTCGTCGAGGGGCACAAGCCTTGGTCAGGTCTTAATCCAAGAATTTGGCTAAGTACCCAACGACGTACGTCAGGCACGGCCCGTCATGGTCTTGATGCCCCGTCGTTGCCATCGTCGTGGGTGCCTGCAACTTGCAGCCTGCGTGCTGTCAATTAAAGGGGTGAATGGGAAATTCACCCCACGTCCTAAACTGATTATTATGGGTTTATTTAAGTAATTTTGGGTGTATATAAGTCATCAAAAACCTGATCAACCCATTCTAAAATCAACCCTCATGTTTTAAGCCTTTCCCTCCCAAAATACTCTCTCTAGAAACTACCATTGTTGGTGAAGCTCAAGAACAGATTCAAGCTGGGTTTTCCATGGATGAATCACCAAGTTTAAGAGGTTTTCAACTAATAAAAGGTATGGTGATCCTTCATCTCTAAGTAACCTTTCACTTGGAGAGTTCTTCCCAATGTTTTCAAAGAAAGTTTATGATCAAAGTTCTTCTTCTTCAATCTAGCCATGGGTTACTTCAAAAAAGGTTTTGAACGATTGAATCATGATTAATTGAAGTTAATACAGTGATTTGAACGTTATTTCACTCCAATTGCATGATGAACCCATGTTTCTTCCAAAATTGGTTTAGCTCTTGCATGAGCTTTGTGATTATGGCTTGTTCTTGATTAAATGGTGATTCTCCTACGTTGAATTGCTTGTGTTTATTGTTATTTACGTTAATTGATGGTGAATTGATGATGATCAGTCCATGATGACAAGTATATGAAGATTTGAACATGAATAGACTATGTTTCTACATGTTGCCTTAAAGTCGATTGTGAGATCAGTTGTGTAGAGTTTTTATTATGTATGAACTGCTGTAGATACTGTTTTAGGGTGATATAATGGACGAATTTTGTAGGTATAAATCCTTATTGATCAAATTAAGAAAGGCTTGCATAAATTGATCTAGATTCCTTTAGGCTATGAAGTCAAAAGGCTAAGTGTGATGTATCTCGAATTGTAATTAGATGAAGCATGATTTCGTCTTGATTTCATATCTAATTAGATACTGCCTAATGAGTGTATTGTTGATAAAATATGAATGATGATCAAAGCCTTAGAGAGTTCATAGTATTTGTAAAGTCTTCTATACTCTAGCAAATCAATAAGCATAAATGCCTATGTTGTAACCTTAATCTTGAAGGTATGTAATTGTGATTTCAGTATGGTTAAATGTAGGTTTAGCTACTTCCTTAGACTTATAATATGTATGAAATATGATCTAAAATCAATGCAAGGGAAATTAGCTAATGATCTATGTTCTTCTACTTTCCTAGTTTGTTGATGTGTTGTACTATGTTATAGTATAATCTTGTAGCGACTTGTACATGGTTTCATATATGTTTAAAGTACATTTAGCTACTGCCATATATGTATTTTATTGATGAATAAGGTGTATTGATCAATGATGATCAAAGGGTGAGAAATTGGTAAGAGTGCTTATTCCCTCTACTTTTCTACTTCTCTATTCTTCTATAATAATGTTGATGAGGCCTTGTATGGCATTGTATAGTATGGTCCACTTATGGTGGCAGTGTTTACTTTATTGTCATTATATATGTGTTAACCATGGCCTTGAAGGCAAATTCATGAACTTATGAATATGTGCTTAAGATGATACTATGAGAAGCTTATGCCTACTATCCTATTCTTGTTGTGATCTAGGTTGTATGGCTATTGTATAAGCCTGTGTATATTCATGTTAGGGTAAAGTATAGGTGCTTCCATAGATGTGTTAAAAGGGTTAATATTACCTTACCTATATACCCCTATGTGAATGCATGAATAGCACAAGTTAGGAGACATAAGTGTATTGTGAAGTTGGCTTGTCTCCTAGGTTATTGTGTGTTGTGTGGTCTGTGCTTGATGAAGTATTATGATCTAAGAGGGTGGCTGCCTCAATGTGTTTTGATAGCCATTTTGTGATCATGTTGACCAATGTGCATACACTCTCACATCACATGCATGCTACAAGTAGTATAGGTCATGGTGCCTAAGTGAAAGGTTGTTCTCATATTCACTAGTGTCTACTACTATGCATGTAAATTATATGTATGTAAAGTATGTTACGTGTTTCCTTAGCTAGGATGACTTGAAAGGTGTACTAGTATGGGCAAGGGTATGGGACTTTGCCTATGCATTGCACATGTGTACCTTGATAGGATAGTTCTAGTTGTGGTTTCTATATGTATGAATATGATGAATGAATATGTGTGACTTAAGGTGTTATGTGAAAGGGTTGCTCACATATATGTATACACACACACATGAATGATGATCTAGTCAATAGAGGAGCCTTGAAAGGTGTTCTTAAGTGTATCCTTAACTAGATAGTGCTAATACGTATGGTATGTCCTTGTGAAAGGGTTTCTCACATGAATTAGGTTGATGAACTTTCATCTATGACCTATAAGTTAAGCATATGAGGGGATGAATCTCCTAAACCTATGTTTTGTAAAGAAAATGAAAATAAAGGCTTTTTCAATAAAGGGAACTTAGCTTAGCACCGAGTGAACTTGTAGATGAGGGGGTGACACATTCCAAATAGGGAAGGTAGGGTTCACTACGGTCCTCATGTGAGGGAGTGACACTTTCCCAAATAGGGGAGGTAGGGTTGACTACGGTTCTCACGGGGTGGATAGCCTCATCACCCAACAAAGGGTGTAGAGTTGATATTTCCATGATTTCCCCCAAGTTCCATAAACTATGCTTGCCACATAGGATCTAGCAAGTTATATCACCTAATATGCTAGCATGTGTTAATGTTCTACCTTGGCTAGGTAGGAACACCTTCCATTGGTGTAAGGCTCTACAACACCACATTCCATGTTTAGCACGCATGGTCTTAGTGTCGGTTAAGGCTATGGTTTCCCTTAAGTAAAATGGACAATGGAAGTTAATGACTAGGACCCTAACTAGAATGACTTAAGGGAGGTTACTTAGGATAGGTGGAAGTTATGAACCCATCTAGACATTGCACAAGTAGCTCCCTAGGAAGTTCTAGGAAGGTGTTCTAATGCATGTCACTATGTATAAGTTCTTTATGTATGACATTGTAGAATTTGTCTACTTCTTATGAGGATGTGCATGATATGATTCTTTATGCATGATGTTGATCTTGTTAACTATATGGTGAAGGTCTTACTTGACATAAATGAAGTTGTCTTCTCTTACTATGTTGATATATGATTTGGATGTAAAGGCTTGTGGTCTCATGATAGGTTTACTAAGTATGTGTTAGGTTATGGGGCCTTACATTTACATTGCACTAGTAGACTTTGATTGGGGGCATGAGTTATGTTTCATAAGGTTCAATATGAAGTAAATTAGTATATGTACATATTCACTAGGAGTTCATTGTAATGTCCTTTTAGTCTTGGCTTAACTATGTCTATGTTGTACTATACTTCTATGATGGTATGTGTTGTCTTGTATAGATGATATGTACGTTTCCTTGTGGCCTTAAGGTGATGCATTGCACCAAGTATCACTAAAGGGTTACTTGGAAGGTAAATGAATAAAGGAGAAAAGAGTTCACTGTCAAGAAAATAGAGTTCACTGTAAAGTGACCTCAAATGGGACTTAAATTCTATAAGTGATTTTCTATGATGTTTGGCCTTTAATTGTGTTTCTATGAAGTATGAAGATGATATAAATGCTATAATTTAAAGGTTTTATGAAGATTTACTCAAAATGACATGAAGTATGATTTCAAAGAAAATGTCCCTTTTTAAATGCATGGTTGGCATACTTAGTACATTCTTGTGCTAATTCCATTCTTCTTTACTTTTTACACAAAGTGTAGGTCATGGATGCTTAAAGGATGTCTTGAATGGTGAAGAGCTTGATAGATGATTCCCAAGCTCAATGAAAGGAATCCTTAAAGTTCAAGGATGTCCTACTTATGTCTTTAATGTAAAGTCTTTAAATATTGTATCGTTATGTAATGTGTCTTATGGGCCGTGTCCCTAATGTACTCTCAAGTTATTGAGTCTAAGATGACAAAGAAACTTAAAGTCTATAAATGTATTATGGCTTATGTTTTATACATACATGAGTTGAAGTTTCTAGCATATGATGTGCTATGAAAAGTTTTAAATTTTCTGCTAAATTTACTATGTTAATGCGATGAATGATAACTATGGGATTGTATAAGACCTTCGAGAGGTCGAGTACGCCTTGTTACTTCTAGGGGGTTCCCCCGGATGTGACAAACGTGGTATCAGAGCATGAGGTTTATAAAGTGGTCTTAGTTTCTAAGAGTCTCATATTGCCACGTCTAGTAGAGTCTTGTAGCATTGGTGGTGAGTCGCGACACATCAAATGGTACGAGAGGCTATAGGACGATAGAGTTTCCCTTCTTCGTCATTCTCATATCGTTCCATAGAACTTAACTCTATAAGATCTCTCTCTTATGTTTTCTTGTCCGGTGGTCTTTTAGATGTGATTGCTTGGATGAGATTGTTCTCTATGCTGAGGGGGAAAAGGTGAGTTTAAATGCTTATCTTTGTTTTATGGTTGAATGAGTATGTGTGAAGGTGACTTTTGGCTTATTTGATGATGTGATGCCGAATATGGCTAGATATGAAACTTATGTGAAATAACATGTTATATTGAGAAATGTATGTCATGATATAGTTAAAGCATGTTAAAAGTTATGGTTAAAGTGAATTCTTTTGGAGTGTTGTATTACTATATGGCATTATATGTTGGTAGCCTTATGCTATGATATGGAAGTATGCTACCCTAATATGTGTTTAAAAGTGTGCATTGTTTTCCTTTGTATATAAGTGGTACTTGATGAGTTGC
This sequence comes from Solanum lycopersicoides, assembly GCA_022817965.1. Lineage (NCBI taxonomy): Eukaryota > Viridiplantae > Streptophyta > Magnoliopsida > Solanales > Solanaceae > Solanum > Solanum lycopersicoides. The sequence goes on from JAJJBR010002433.1 coordinate 33,628, forward strand.
TAGTATAAATTGGAGTCTTTTGTAAAGACTTGATCCTAGTTGTGATGATAGTATGCATGCTTATGAAGGATGTGTTGGTAAAGCTTTGTATCTTATATTGCCATGCTTGTCCCCTCAATTGTCTAAATGTTGCATTTTTGGATATTTGGAAGCATGCTCACTGTAAAGCTAGTCATCTTACTGTACATTTTTTTGTAGAATCAACTAAATTGTTCTTTGAGTTGAAATTGTTAAAATGTGTATAGAATTGATGTATATGGACATGATAATGAATGTAAAAATGAGATTTTGCTATTTGGAATGAAGAATGAGAGTCTTATGGCATGATGTGTCGTAGATTTGTTTCTAAATTCTTATTGTGTTGTGAGTCCCTTAATGTTGTGGAATTGATGTTTCCCCTAGAATTGAGGGTAGTATTCTTATTTTGTAGGGTGATGATGTGGGTTTGATTGACCTAGAAGTTACCTTACTTTAATGTTGAAACAAAAGAAAGAGTCCTTATGACTAAGTCCCCTTGTTGTATTCCCCTAATGATGTATGACCTTGGTGTCTATTGTATTGTATGAACACCTTATGTGGTTAAATGAGATGACCTAACTTGATAATTGTGGATAAATTGCCTAGGTAATAAGGCTTAGAGTACCTTGGTGTTCCTATGTTAACTTACTGTAAATCCTTCTAAAAGTTTTAATCACTTTTAAGCGATGAAAAATGAAGGTTGTTAAGTTAAGGTCCTTTTAAGTTGGGATAAGTTGCTCTTAATTGGGTTTACCCTAAGTGGGGAATGGTGATGAAATGGTAAGGTAGTAGATATTGTCTACTTTTCCTTCTATTCTTACTTGAATTGGAAAATAATGAATTCTTAGTAAGCTTGTTCATGAATATAGTCTTGCATAAAGTGTGAATTGCATGACCTTTATATGATTGGTGTGTATTGATTGGCATCATCTCGAAGGCATTATGAATGTTCCAAAGTGTATGAAGGAAAATTTTGATAAAAAAATCCATGTTTTCTCATGTTGAATTACATCTTGATATGCTAATTGTGAAGTTGACTTCATGAGGTAAGACAAGGAACTTGGTAATAGTCACTTGTAGGGTAAATTGAGAGCCTTGTAATGGAAGTTGAGTCTCTTTTACAATGAAATATGTTGACTCTCTTGAAAAATTAAGTGACTTGATGATTTGGAATGCAAAAATTGTAGGCTCATTCTTGAAAGGTGAAAGCATGTTTAGCTAAGTGTCCATGTGTGTGCCTATAAATTGTGTTATTTTTCCAAAATGAGGCTTACTAAAAGGGTGAGTATTATGTTAAGAAAAGAAACTTGTGGAATGGCTTCCTATTTTGTTGTGATGTACTTGGTGTGACTTACCATTTAGACTTCACTAGGGAGAAGACATGATAATGCCTTGGTTTAAAAGTTAAGATTTCTCATTTTAAATGGAATTGACCTTGTACTTTGCTAAGTGTCAACTCATGATACATGCAAGTGTGTTGAGGAGCAAGACATTCCTCCATGTACACCACTAAGCATGGTATGGTTGAGTATGACCATCATGGTACTAGGTATAACTAATGAAGATCTTTGTGATTTAACTAACTCAAGTTTATGTGCATTGAAGTATGAGTGCTTAAGTAACTTTGAGTATGGCTTATGATCTGCTTATATGTGGCCTTGCAAGATGATATCTTAATGAATTAAGGTGTAATGACCATGTTATGATTAGGAGAAGTATGTTCCTCCTATGAACATAATAGGAGCCTATTTGATTAATGCATTAAGGGTGAGTGAATTGAAGTTTTGCTTGCTTGTGTGCATTGAGTGCTAAATGTTGTGAAGTTGTGTTCCTTTAAAAGTTTAGTACATTAGCTTCTGTGTGATGATGTTATGAATATTATGAACTGCACTATGATGCATTTGAAGTCCTTGTTGTGATTAAAGTGTCCTAAGTGTCATTCGAGGATGAAAGTTCCCAAGTGGGGCATATTGTAAGACCCCAAGATGAGATAGGGTTTCTAGAGCCTAACATGTTCGTCTTAAGTTCTAAGGTCCAAAAATGATTTATTATATGGTATAGAGGCAGTGTGCAAAGTTTGAAGTGATTTGGAGGTCGAACGTCAAGGGACGTCCAAGATGTTCGACCATTAGTCGCTTATGTGCTTCATGTATGCAGGCATGCCTAAATCTGTATTAAACGAGTCTAATAAGTCTTGAAATGGTTTAAAATTATTTTTAATGTTGTAATATGAAGTTTCGTTAAGTTTGGATGTCAAACGCCCAAGAACGTCCAAGGCGTTCGAAAGATAGCCCCTAAGACGTTCATAGTATATCATGTTGGGGCCAGGGCTGTTTGGACGTCTTCTATGTGTTTGTTTTGGATGAAATTTATGTGGAATATCTATAACATGTTAAGGTTTGTAATCGCGTTGGAACCGTCCGTGTACGACTTCTAAAGGGCCCCACAAGAGTTCCCAAAAGAAGGACCCAAAAGCTGTCTAAGACACTGCCTGGGCAGTGTCCATTGACGAACCCAACGACGGATCGTTGGTCCACCAACGGCCCGTCGAGCAGGTCTCGTCGAGGGTCACAAGCCTTGGGCAGGTCTTAAGCCAAGAATTTGTCTAAGTACCAAACGACAGACGTCAGGCACGGCCCGTCATGGACTTGACGCCCCGTCGTTGCCATCGTCATGGGTGCCTGCAACTTGCAGCCTGCGTGCTGTCAATTAAAGGGGTGAATGGGAAATTCACCCCACGTCCTAAACTGATTATTATGGGTTTATTTAAGTAATTTTGGGTGTATATAAGTCATCAAAAACCTGATCAACCCATTCTAAAATCAACCCTCATGCTTTAAGCCTTTCCCTCCCAAAATACTCTCTCTAGAAACCACCATTGTTGGTGAAGCTCAAGAACAGATTAAAGCTGGGTTTTCCATGGATGAATCACCAAGTTTAAGAGGTTTTCAACTAATAAAAGGTATGGTGATCCTTCATCTCTAAGTAACCTTTCACTTGGAGAGTTCTTCCAATGTTTCAAAGAAAGTTTATGATCAAAGTTCTTCAATCTAGCCATGGGTTCCTTTTAAAAAGGTTTTAAACGATTGAATCATGATTAATTGAAGTTAATACAGTGATTTGAATGTGATTTCACTCCAATTGCATGATGAACCCATGTTCCTTCAAAAATTGGTTTAGCTATTGCATAGGCTTTGTGATTATGGCTTGTTCTTGATTAAATGGTAATTCTCTTACGTTGAATTTCTTGTGTTTATTGTTATTTACGTTAATTGATGGTCAAATTATGATGATCAGTCCATGATGATAAGTATATGAAGATTTGAACATGAATAGCCTATGTTTCTACATGTTGCCTTGAAGTCGATTGTGAGATCGATTGTGTAGAGTTTTGATTATGTATAACTGTTGTAGATACTGTTTTAGGGTGATATAATGGACGAATTTTGTAGGTATAAATCCTTATTCATCAAATTAAGAAAGGCTTGCATAAATTGATCTAGATTCCTTTAGGCTATGAAGTCAAAAAGCTAAGTGTGTGATGTATCTCGAATTGTGATTAGATGAAGCATGATTTCGTCTTTATTTCTTATCTAATTTGATATTGCCTAATGAGTGTATTATTGATAAAATATGAATGATGATCAAAGCCTTAGAGAGTTCATAGTATTGGTAAAGTCTTCTATACTCTAGCAAATCCATAAGCCTAAATACCTATGTTGTATCCTTAATCTTGAAGGTATGTAATTATGATTTCAGTATGGTTAAATGTAGGTTTACTTACTGCCTTAGACTTATAATATGTATAAAATATCATCTAAAATCAATGCAAGGGAAATTAAGTAATGATCTATGTTCTTCTACTTTCCTAGTATATTGATGTGTTGTACTATGTTATAGTATAATCTTGTAGCGACTTGTACATGGTTTCATATATGTTTAAAGTGAATTTATCTACTTCCATATACGTATTTTATAGATGAATAAGGTGTATTGATCAATGATGATCAAAGGGTGAGAAATTGGTAAGAATGCTTATTCCCTCTACTTTTCTACTTCTCTATTCTTCTATAATAATGTTGATGAGGAATTTTATGGCATTGTATGGTATGGTCCACTTATGGTGGCGGTGTTTACTTTATTGTCATTATATATGTGTTTACCATGGCCTTGAAGGCAAATTGATGAACTTATGAATATGTGCTTAAGATGATACTATGAGAAGCTTATGCCTACTTTCCTATTCTAGTTGTGATCTAGGTTGTATGGCTATTATATAAGCATGTGTATATTCATGTTAGGGTAATGTATAGGTGCTGCCATTGATGTGTTAAAAGGGTTAATAATCCCTTACCTATATACCCCTATGTGAATGCATGAATAGCACAAGTTAGGAGTCTTAAGTGTATTGTGAAGTTGGCTTGTCTCCTATGTTATTGTGTTTTGTGTGGTCTGTGCGTGATGAAGTATAATGATCTAAGAGGGTGTCTGCCTCAATGTGTTTTGATAGCCATTATGTTGTCATTTTGACCAATGTACAAACACACACTCACTTCACATGCATGTTACAAGTAGTATAGGTCATTGTGCCTAAATAAAAGATTGTTCTCATATTCATTAGTGTCTACTACTGTGCATGTAAAGTATATGTATGTAAAGTATGTTATGTGTTTCTTTAGATAGGATGACTTGATAGGTCTACTAGTATGGGCAAGGGTATGGGACTTTGCCTATGAATTGCACATGTGTACCTTGATAGGATAGTTCTAGTTGTGGTTTCAATATGTATGAATATGATGTATTATCATGTGTGACTTAAGGTGTTATGTGAAAGGGTTGATCACATATATGTATACACACACACATGAATGATGATCTAGTCAATAGAGGATCCTTTAAAGGTGTTCTTAAGTGTATGCTTAACTAGATAGTGCTAATATGTATGCTATGTCCATGTGAAAGGGTTTCTCACATGAATTAGGTTGATGAACTTTCATCTATGACCTATAAGTTAAGCATATGAGGGGATGACTTTCCTAAACCTATGTTTTATAAAGAAAATGAAAATAAAGGCTTTTTCAATTAAGGGAACTTAGCTTAGCACCGAGTGAACTTGTAGATGAGGGGGTGGCACTTTCCAAACAGGGAAGGTAGGGTTCACTATGGTCCTCATGTGAGGGAGTGACACTTTCCCAAATAGGGGAGGTAGGGTTCACTAAGGTCCTCACGGGGTGGATAGCCTCATGACCCAACAAAGGGTGTAGAGTTGATATTTCCATGATTCCCCCCAAGTTGCATAAACTATGCTTGCCACATAGGATCTAGCAAGTGATATCACCTAATATGCTAGCATGTGTTAATGTTCTACCTTGGCTAGGTAGGAACACCTTCCATTTGTGTAAGGCTCTACAACACCAAATTCCATGTTTAGCACCCATGGTCTTAGTTTCTGTTAAGGCTATGGTTTCCTTAAAGTAAAATGGACAATGGAAGTAAATGACTAGGACCCTAACTAGAATGACTTAAGGGAGGTTACTTAGGATAGGTGGAAGTAATGAACCCATCTAGACATTGCACAAGTAGCTCCCTAGGAAGTTCTAGGAAGGTGTTCTCATGCATGTCACTGTGTATGTGTTCTTTATGTATGACATTGTAGTATTTGTCTACTTGTTATGAGGATGTGCATGATATGATTTTTTATGCATGATGTTGATCTTGTTAACTATATGGTGAAGGTCTTACTTGACATAAATGAAGTTGTCTTCTCTTACTATGTTGATATATGATTTGGATGTAAATGCATGTGGTCTGATGATAGGTTTACTAAGTATGTGTGAGGTTATGGGGCCCTACATTTACATTGCACTAGTAGACTTAGATTGGGGGCATGAGTTATGTTTCATAAGGTTCAATATGAAGTAAATTAGTATATGTGCATATTGACTAGGAGTTCATTGTAATGTCCTTTTAGTCTTGGCTTAACTATGTCTATGTTGTACTATACTTCTATGATGGTATGTGTTGTCTTGTATAGATGATATGTACGTTTTCTTGTGGCCTTAAAGGTAATGCATTGCACCAAGTATCACTATAGGGTTACTTGGAAGGTAAATGAATAAAGGAGAAAAGAGTTCACTGTAAAGTGACCTCAAATGGGACTTAAATTCTATAAGTGCTTTTCTATGATGTTTGGCCTTTAATTGTGTTTCTATGAACTATGAAGATGATATAATGCTATTGGTTAAATGTTTTATGAAGATTACTCAAACTGGTATGAAGTATGATTTCAAAGAAAATGTCCCTTTTTAAATGCATGTTTTTGCATGGTTGCCATACTTAGTAGATTCTTGTGCTAATTCCATTCTTCTTTACTTTTTACACAAAGTGTAGGTCATGGATGCTTAAAGGATGTCTTGAATGGTGAAGAGCTTGATAGATGATTCCCAAGCTCAATGAAAGGAATCCTTAAACTTCAAGGATGTCCTACTTATGTCTTTAATGTAAAGTCTTTAAATATTGTATAGTTATGTAATGTGTCTTATGGGCCGTGTCCCTAATGTACTCTAAAGTTATTGAGTCTAAGATGGCAAAGAGACTTAAGGTCT
>JAJJBR010002434.1:0-17780 GCA_022817965.1 Solanum lycopersicoides
AAAAAAAAAAATTTATTTCTCAACAGGTTCAACATTTGAATCAAATTCTACATCTATTACTATTTACACTTCTTTCTAGCTTTAAACAATTAAATTATTGTTCATCTTTCACTTTTCAATTTTTTTCTCTTTAATCAACTTTTCAGTTTTCACCAATCCCCATATTCACTTTTCTCTTCTTCTTTTTTCAATCATCAATAATTTCACCATTATTCTTTCTTCATTGTTGAAAAGATTATTATTCAGTCCATAGCAATTTGTTCTTATCTATCAATAATCAAGAATCTTTCAATTATAAAGTATTTTGAAGTCATCATTTATTTTGTGAAGATTTGTTATTTTTATGTGAGTTTATTAACATACTCATCAAATATTATGTATTTCAAATTTTTAGTATTTTAAATAAAAAATTTCGATCTTTTTATGATTTGTTTTTATATCAGTTAGTGAAATCTACATTTAGCATCTTAGGTATTGAGTTGCTTCGCCAAAAAGTATTTAAAGTATTTTGAATGTTTTAATTTGTAGTCAAATTTGTTTTTACAAATATTAATCCAACATACAAATCTGTAGTGTGATTATTTAAAAATGTGAATGAATACGAAATCAAAGAAAACTAGTTGTATAAACAATAATGAGCAAAAATGAAATACAAAACTATTTGACTATTGCAATTAGAGAATACACATATAATGAATACATAAATAAACTGTATTTGGGCTATTTATAGTGAGAATGATACAAAATCAAGAAATATAAATACAAAAACTTATGGTATAGCATAGGACGAAACGAAATCAAATCTAAATACAAACTATGGATACATAGATGAATACAAAATCAAATCTCAATATAAAATTTTGGTATACAAAGTGATATGAAATAAGCAAAATAAAATACATATGTAAGATGGATGAATACCTATACCATAAATATACATGAGTATTTGATTCTGAATACTAGAAATTTCTTAAAGGAGATACATAACTTCAAACCTTAAACAGGATAGCAAAATAATTTCATAAAATTTAGACATTTTTAAAGATTAAATAGAATTCATAACGTCCAAAATGAATGCATTAGTAGTAATAAACTGTTCAGTATGATAATGTATGGTAAAACATGTTTTACAAACAAACAAAAAAATTAAAAAAATTGAATATTGAAATTTTAGACAATGTGATACGCATGTTTTTTAAATATGGTGAAAGAATAAGAAAGAGATGGAAGTTTTTATTTTGATAAAAGTGTCAATTAGTTTTTTGTTTGTGAATTTTTGTAACATGATAAAACTTTAAGACAGTGTCTTTTTTAATATTTTTCTTCCCCTAATTTCTCCTTTTTGTTTTAACAAATGTTTCTTTTTTGACATTTTTACTAAATATTGAGAAAGTATTGACAATGAGTCCTATTAAATATCAAATATTGACATTTTTGGAAATTCTTCCCTTAATTATATGCAAAACCTTCCAAATATATACATTTTTAACAAATTTGACCCTATGTAGAATCTCATTAAGTCAATAAACATTCAATAAGTAGAACCTACTAGTAATAACTATTATTATAATTTAGTTCACAAGATTAAAATTTATGAGAAAGATATCTTAGGCTGGATTAAAAACGAAACGAGCGAAACAACTCGAAAGAATAGCAACTACGGTAGCAGCGTTTTCCAGCTTTGTGGCTAAAACATTTGTTTAAAATCTGTCTCCTGATGGGACCATAGATTCACTGGCTATCTTGACAGACGTGGAGCTCAGTCGCAATTCCTAATGATATTATTGAAGACTCAAAGAGGACCTGTGCAGAGAAAACAAATAATATATAGTTCAAATAATAATCAAAACAGATAAATAAGTAGACATTAACACACTAGACCAAACAAATACAATATCCAAAAGAAAACTCAATAATAAAACATATAAGATAAATTATTTACAAACTCGAATTCTGATTATCCCCTGTAGAGTCGTCATATGTCACACTCCTATTTGTCCTCAAAATTTAAATTATTTTAGAGAAAAGAGTTTTTCCAATTAAAGTAGCATTTTAAAATGTTTTTTAATTCAGATCACCACTTGAATTGATTTTGGTGTACTAAGTCACTTTGTTAAATCCTATTAAAAGGAAATTTGACTCTTTATGTTGTTTGGTCTGCGGAAAAATAGAGAAAATTTTCAGTTGAAAAAAAAATTTTTATTGTTGGGGGAACGAGGGGGAAAAAGGATTAATTTTTTAAGGGGCCCAAATTTTTTCCTCCAGTATCATCGTTTATTGACTTGTTTATGACTTTAATTAATTTTTTGGATATTAGATTATTTAGCTTAATAAAAATGCTTTATAACCGTCATTCTTGATTTATTTAAATATATTTTAAAACTATTTTAATTTTATTAGTGTATGACTTTTCATACATTTTATTGTTTTTTGTCGTTCTTCAGAATGTATTATTTTTATTTTTTTTTACTTTTTATTTTTTATTTTTGTTACGTTCCTTTTACTCCTTTTCCTTATTTTAAAAAATATAAAAAAAAGATTGGTTAAACCAAAATTAAAATTCTACTCTTCTATTTTTTAGAAAAAATATCATTATTACTTTTAAACTTTTGTACTTTTTTGTTTCTTTTAATTTTAGAATCTTTTATTTGTCATTTTTATTGCTTACATTTTTCCCTTATTTTTATTTTTCCTTAACGTTTTTGTTTATTTGTTCCTAATTCAAATTCCTTTTTTATTTCACAAGTTTATTATTTTTATTTTTTGTTATCACCCCAAAAAATCAAGATAACACACATATTATAGTATAAAACATACTTAATATTTTTTCTAAAACACGATTCAATAAAGATCATTCAAAATAAGTTAGACGACGAACATAAAAACTTTGATAATTAATCAACGAAAAAGAACAAGAAATGGAGATTAATCTGTGAGAAATAGCTACAATGTCGTATAGCATTTCAGTATATTTCAGTACACAATTTAGTAATGTATTAACAGATTAAACACATACGAAATATGAACAACTTCAAATATTGATTATTCTTGTACAATCATGACATAAAACTGATACAAAATAAAATAAAAATAAGTGTTACCTCATTTAAAAATTATTTCACTTAGAGAAAAGATTTATGAACTAGAACTTGACAGCCGCGAATAAAAACTGAATCAATTATTATGGGTTGTATATTTTTTGTGCGTTTTTTTTTTTTTTTTTTTTTTGTTGTTGCTGATTTTTTCCTTCATTTATTTGTGTGTGCGTAGGTATATTTTGTGAGTAGTTGCTTAGAACGTGTGTCTTTTCTTGTAGTCCCTTGGTGCATGTGTTGAAAAAATTAGTTGAAATGGTGTGTGTCGTGTATAAAAATGTTGTTTTCTGATTTGTGTGGGGTGTATAGTGGTGAGTGCGTAGGTGTGGGTTGGGGTAGTTGGGTTGAAGAGATGGGAGTAAATTTTTTTTCTAAAAAAAATAATATTATAGGATATAATATAATAAAAATATTATTAATTATTTTTTAAATAACCAAAATGAGTATAAATAATAAATTATAATTTAAGAAAATACTAGCTATTTTAATCCTAATTAAATAAAACATATATTTTTGTAACTTTTTCAATCTTTCAAAATAAACCTATTAAAATACGATGAAAAAATAAAATATATTAAAAGCAATATTTATATGCATAAAAATATGTAATATTTTAAGTTTATTAAATATACGTGTCTACAACCCTATTTCATACTCTAAAATAGTAATTCAACACAACTAGAGCAAAGCCTTTTTAATAGAAATTTGTTTGTTTGTGTTTTTAGAAAGAAAAAAAGGTAGTCGTTGGAAGCAATTTTAAAGAAAAAAAAAGGTCGTTGCCAAAAATTTAAGCTTATATTGCCTTAAAGAATCCCTTTAACAGGAAATAGAAAACAAAAAATTAACTGGCTTGACAAAAACACAATTCAGAGCTAAAATTTTAATTGTAAAAGATTCTTAATTTATCATAATAATTGCATGTAATATATATATATATATAATATATATATATATATATATATTATATTAGTATAATTGACTTCATATCAAAGCTTCTATTCTTTTATGATTTCAAAGGACTTCTAAAAATACTCTTTAAATTAAAATCTTTAAATCAAAATTAAGTTACTTTTTCAATTTGAATAAATTCTATTTACTTTTCTAACTTCTACAATTTCAAAGGGCTATTTGAAAATTTCTCTTAATAAATAACTAGTTAATTAAATTGCGAAGCCCGTCCTATTTTTTTAGATTTAATTGATATAAAAATTAATAAATTGCAAATCTAACAGAAAAAACATGATAAAAGAAACAAGAAAAATATAATAACATTAAATTAGTCTAGAAAAAAAAAGAGAATTTTATAAGTTCCTTGAAAAACAATACAATTTATAGTTGTTGCCATCTCATTTTTTTGGGTTTTTAATTAGTATGTTATTTACAATAATCCTCTATATAATATATTACATTAAATTATTATTTAACCATTTTAATTGCGAATTCGTTGTAATTTCTTTTTTACTTAGCAGTTTAACTTTTTTCACAATTATTACTTTAGAAATTGGATAAAATAAATTTAGTGTCACATCCCTTTTTTCGCGGGCGCGGAGCGAGAAGAGGTTTTTCCAATTTAAGTGACTTATTGATTAAGGATTATTTATTTTTTTCAGAGTCGCTGGAATGAGGTTATTGGTGTCCAAGTCACCTTTCTTGTTTAATCCTAACCAAAGAGAAATGCTCTTTTATTTTGTGTTGCGGACCAGAAATTCAGGTAACGGAATTCTGTTGACCGAGGGAAAGGTTCAGGCATCCCTCGAGGTCCGTGGTTCTACACGTCGCCTTGTATTACTATATACTAATTTATAAAATATTTTTGTAGATATATTTTTTAGCCATGAATATTTTGCATTTTGTTATTGATTGAAATTGTTATTGCTTGGTCTCAAATCAGATTGCAAACTGCATTCGTTGACTTGACATTTGGAGCACATAATGTCTTCATCTTCTCAGTTCATCACACCTATAATTATTACACTTTTGATTAATTAATGAAGTTAGTATTAAAATATGTTGTCAAGGTGTAATCCATTCTTGAGTTTTTAGTGTCTCAAAAAAAGAGTGTAACCACATTCTTAATGGAGACAAATATTTATGTAATATGCCTAAAATTAATAAAAATCTAAGTCATTTTAAAAATAAAACAATATTTTTTTTTTCCTTTATTTTTAAAATTTTAAAAACTAAAAAAATAATTGGTTTAAAAAAAAAAATAAAAATAATAAATGTTGATGATACTATATATGTATTCTGCATTGATCTTGCATAGCTTGATATTTATATGTTAATGTTTTATATTTTATACTCTTAATGTTAATTCAAAATTAAGCATACAACTTTTTACTACAACAAAACAAAACAAATTGTTTATAATAAACTTAATTTTTGGTGATTAACAAAAACAAAAATTAATTATTATTATTATTATTTTACTAGTTATTATATATCTACTTTATCATTATTATTTAAATCAAGACAAGAAAAGATGTTATGACCTATTCATTTTAAAATATCACAACTAACATTTTTTCAAAAAAAAAATCAATGTACTAACTCTAAAACCTTAATTAATTTTCTATATTCAATGAGATTCTACGTGACATTAACTACAACCTTATTCAGAGCATCAAAATTATACAATATTAAATAACAACAAATATATTAATTTTACATTTTATTCAATCGAATTCTGAATGAAACAAAACTATATAAGAAAAATTCACAAAAACTACATCAGATTTCATATATAAACTAAAAGAGATAAGTTAAAGTTGAATACCGCAAAAATCTTGACTGAACCTCGATTAGAACACCCACAAAACTTTTGTTTGGCGTATGGAGTGATATATATATATATTGTGTTTAGATAAAGTAGTAATGAAAAAATGGAAATGTGTTTTTTGATTTTTTATTGCTGAAAATTTTCTGATTTGGGAGTGATTCCTCTCCTCTTTTTTTTCCATGTGTTTATGCTGAAAATCTTTTCTCCCTTTTGCTTTTCTCATATGTGCATATATATAGTATGTAGGAGTGTATGTGGGTGTGTGGGTGAGTGGAGAGAATCATGTGAGAGTTGGAAGTGATAGTGGGTTGTGGTAGATGTGATGATAATGGATAATATTCTTATAATTTAAATATATCAAAATTATAAATAATAAATATTAGTTATCTAGAACCAATTAAAAAACTAAATGGCTAATTAAAAATATAATTAAGAAACACTAGTTTATTTATTACATTTAAAATAAGAAGATATATTTTTGTAACTTTTCATTATTTTTTTTAACAATTTAAATAAAACTTACCTTAAAAGATGATTCTATTTGTGTTGTTTTCGAATCTATAAAAATAACTTAATAAAAATAAGACAAAACTAAAATATCTAACTTAAACATAAAAGAAATATTTAAGGAAAAAAATAGTATAAACTCTTATGTTCGGTCAAAAATTACGTGTCTACAGTTTGCCCCTCTTTGACTGGAAACACGAAGTTTTTTCAGACAAAGAAGTAGACAAAGCGACAAGTTTTGATCGAACTCTTATTTGAAGAAAATATGTGACCGAGCCCTTGTTTGGGACAGCCTGCATATTCCGAGTTGTAAGGGAATCAGGTCACGTGTATTTCAAGGAGATGAGGTGATAAATTGAAAGTTAAGTGAGGTTTCATCGAGACTCCAGATCGCGGCTCTTATCCAATTTAAATAAAAATGAAAGGTACTAGTCAAAAGAAAAATAAAAGTACAAGCTCCTATCTATGCAACTTCTCTTGAGTCTTTACTTGAATCTTGACTTTAAGGTATCACCTTGATTTTGGGGTGAGTATTTTAACCTTGAATTGGATTGGAGGCTGAACTTGCCACTTAGACGGAGCTTTTGACATTCTTCAAAAATGACAATTTGAAGATGCTCTTGAATGACTGCATGTTTTCTTGATCGGAAGCTGACTAGTAAAAGATGTGAGGAAGTCAGGTCGCAACATACATTGAAGAAGCTGATTCTGACCATCTGGGATCGATCAATCTGAAAAAGAGTTGAGACTTTGTTCTTCAATTTCAGATCCATGTTTCGGTTGAGTAAACCTGAAAACCATCACAAACAAAAGAAATAAACAAAATTTTTGCCCCAGTTTTCACTGGAAAAATTTGTGGGTTATTAGCAAATGTAAATATAAACTTAGACTAGGAAAAATTTATCCTAGGAGAAAATAAAAATAACTGTTTCAAACTAGGAAATGTTTATCCTAGAAGAAAAATAAAATAACATCTTAGACTAGGAAATATTTATCCTAGGAGAAAGTTACCAAATCTCATTATCCAGGAGGGTCCTGCTAATCCCATTATGAGGGTCATGTTAAAACTACGTCCCATTATTCAGACGCTAATCCCATTGTTTAGGAGGGTCCTGTTACGCTAATTCTCATTGTTTAGGAGGGTCCTGCTAATCTACTTCCATTGTTTAGAAGGGTCCTGCTACGCTAATTCCCATTGTTTAGGAGGTCCTGCTACTCTATTCCCATTATTTAGAAGGTCGCTAATTCCCATTGTTTAGGAGGGTCTGCTAATCTACTTCCCATTGTTTAGGAGGTCCTGCTAATCTACTTCCCATTGTTTAGGAGGGTCCTGCTAAGCTAATTCCCATTGTTTAGGAGGGTCCTGCTAATCTACTTCCCATTGTTTAGGAGGGTCCTGCTACGCTAATTCCATTGTTTAGGAGGGTCCTGCTACTCTACTTCCCATATTTAGGAGGTCGCTAATTCCCATTGTTTAGGAGGGTCCTGCTAATCTACTTCCCATTGTTTAGGAGGGTCCTGCTAAGCTAATTCCCATTGTTTAGGAGGGTCCTGCTACCTATTCCCATTGTTTAGGAGGTCGCTAATTCCCATTGTTTAGGATCCTGCTAATCTACTTCCCATTGTTTAGGAGGGTCCTGCTAAGCTAATTCCATTGTTTAGGAGGGTCCTGCTATCTACTTCCCATTGTTTAGGAGGGTCCTGCTACGCTAACCCATTGTTTAGGGGGTCCTGCTAACTACTTCCCATTGTTTAGGGGGTCCTGCTACGCTAATTCCATTGTTTAGGAGGGTCCTGCTAATCTACTTTCCATGTTTAGGAGGGTCCTACGCTAATTTCCATTGTTTAGGAGGGTCCTGCTAATCTATTCCCATTGTTTAGGAGGGTCCTGCTAATCTATTCCCATTGTTTAGGAGGGTCCTGCTAATCTACTTCCCATTGTTTAGGAGGGTCCTGCTACTCTACTTCCCATTGTTTAGGAGGGTCCTGCTAATCTACTTCCCATTGTTTAGGAGGGTCCTGCTATCTACTTCCCATTGTTTAGGAGGGTCCTGCTACTCTGAATTATCAAATATAATTACCATAACATTTCAAATTTTAGTTTTAATTTTGTTATTTATTATTTATTTTTTTAGAATTGAAAGTTTTTATCCTAGAAAAATAATAATAATAATAATAATAATAAAATAATAAAAAATAACTGCCTCAAACTAAATAGTGTTTATTCTAGAACAGAGAAAATAAGTGAATAAATAAAATAATCATATTAATAACGGTCTCCGACTAGGAAGTGTTAATCCTAGAAGAAAATGAGAAATAAATGTCTCAGACTAGGAAATATTTATCTTAGGAGAAAAAAAATACATGTAATTTTTTTTTTTTATTTTTTTTTGCAATAATTTTACAAAATTTGAGTCTTCAATTTTCATTTGTTATTTTATAATGGCGGTTGATTTGTGGCATTGGCTTTAAGGATAACTGTTCCTGTTGTTGCCATGTTTAAAACTACTTTAAGCTTGAGATAGACTGTTTTCATCTGCTATTCAGCTCACCTTGATAATCTTAAAATACATCTCTAGTTATTCAGAATTTCCGACTTCAAATTCGTCATATTGTTTCCATCTTCTAACAATCATTGAATCTTGTATTCAAATAAATTCTCAAATTTTGTCAATTGTTGACAAGTTACTATGAACGTCACTATTTCTTGAATCATGTCACATTTGATGTGCTTACCACACTTTGTTTTGAGCAGTTGAAGAAATGATAGCAATTTTGAAATCATTTTCTGCATGCTTTAATGAAAACTAACTCAAGGAAGAAATACAAAAGGAATTGAGCTATACAAAATAATAAAAAATAAAATAAAAAAAAAAGAATTTTTTTTATTCCTTTTGAAGAAAAAAAATAAATGAAAATAAAAATAAAAATAAAAATAAAAATAAAATAAAAAGAGACTCATTTCAGAGTGATGCTCAATTCTAATGATCATGACATGCATGTGAGATTAAATGGCTTGATCTGTCCAATGAATCTAAACTTTATCTTGGTCAAACTTTCAGCCTTTTGAAGTCATGCTTTTATAATCCAATCTTGTACTAGATTCATGCCTCACATTTGACTTGTGGTGCCTCAAAATGTTTTTCACCAACAATCTCACTCATTTTGTATCTCTCTCACTCATCATCGTCTTATAGTGCCCTGAGGGTTTTCACCAATAAGACTCTCTCATTTTTCACTTTCTCTCAAGACAATTGATGCCTTATAGTACTTTGAAGGATCTTCATCGATAAGATTCCCTCATTTTCACTCCTCATACGAAGGACATGAGTTTTTCTTATATGATAATCAACACAAAAAGCTTACTTGACTTGTCATTGTTAAAAATTGATCAGAAGGTCTTTATTTGGATTGTAACGTGGCTTTTGGATAGGGTTACAAAGAAAGGATTGTCATAAAGATTCAAAGATAATGCGGTAACAGGGTTAAGACTTACAACTTTTGGAATAGGCTCTATTTAGTATAAAATAATAATATTATTATTATTTTTTGCCCCAGTTTTTGTGATGAGGACCTTTCAGATTTCTTTTCTTGGTTGGACCGAACCTTATAATAAGGCTGCCTACGTATCTTTCAAAGCAAGAATCAGGTCAAACGTAGTTCAGAAAGTCTGTTCTTTTGTTGTAATTGATTTTTTATTTTTTTCAACTTTTTTTTTCTCGACTATTTTTTTAACTTCTATTTTCTTTTCTTTTTTCTTTCTTTCTTTTTTTTTTTTTTTGAATTTGTGACTCTTTCTTCTCTTTTTTTTTTACTGTATTTTGATTCCAAAAGAGGGGTATGAAAAAGAATAAATTTAAGGCTCAAAAGGGGTAGCAAAGGATTACACGATGTTTGGATATTAGAATGAAATGCCTTCGTCATATCAATTATTAAAAATGTCAAATACAAGCATACTCTTTAAGATGTGAAGTGAAAATCAGACACTATCTCTTTGCAACGTATGCATTGTTTGATATCTATATATTTGTCAGCTTGAAATCTCCATCTGAGTAATAACTTCTTGAGAACAAATGACATATGTCAATTCTTTATGCATTTTTCCCTACTAAAGGATGTATCAAGGTGTTTAAGTCTTTTATTCATTTTCTTGAATATTCTTTTTTGAACTTATATGGCGTATACATTCCATGAGTAGATATATAAGATCTCACGAAATCATCTTGCATAGCATGTCACAAAAATTGAATTGAAAAGAGATGCATATGTGGAAAGCCAAATAAAACGGATCAAAATGACACAAAAAAAATATTATATTAAGATTAAAGGACTTAGTAATCAGACAACAAACTAAATTTCAGATTACAACTCTATAATAACTCAAATTACGACAAGACTCAACAAACAAACATATAAGAGAAATGATAGAAAAATCTAACTTACTAAAATAAAATAAGGAAAGATTGCATAGCAGAAATGATGACAAAATAAGCTATCAATACTCTCTTTTTAGAGAAAAGAAGAGTGTATCCCCATCACCAAGCTTGACTTCTTAGCCACTACTTTGCACGCTAGCCTTCGTGAAAGCTTCAACAATTTTAATTGTTTTTTCTTGAGAATTTAAAGAATTTTTATATTCTTTATCATCACATATCATTTCGATGAAGTGTACATCATTATGCTCCGGTAAAGGATTCTTAGTAACATTTGGGGGTCATCATTTTGAACCACAATCCTCTTTGTTTGAATCATCTCTTCCACCTTTCTTCGTAAATTCCGACAATCTTCAGTACTGTGCCCTAGAGCATCAGAATGATATGCACACCGCATTGTAGGATTGAAACCTTCTGCATGTGGGTTCACATAATTTTGAGGAATCGGCTCTATCATCTTCAAATGTTTCAACTTATTAAATAAACTTGTGTAAGACTCTCCAATTGGTGTGAAATTATTTCTAGGCCTTTGACCTCCTCCAAATCCCTGTCTCGGACGGAGATTATAAGGTGTTTGAAAATTCTGAGAAGATGGACGAACATTTTGATGTGTTGGTGCTCGCCATTGAGAATTGTTTGTTGGATATACATGTGGTTGTGCACCATAGACTGCATATTGAGGTGGGATCATAGAGTATTGTGTATCTTGCATGGGGATATAGTGATGGTATTGAGGTGGTGCAGATTGATAAAATGGACCCCTTGGACTTTTTTGTGTGTCTGACACAACATTCACTACATCCTCCTTCAGTTTCTTTCCTCCAAGATTTACTGATCCATTTTTAATCACCTGTGTGGTGGCTTTCAAGGCAGCTTGACTTACAATTTTTCCAGACTTGATGCCATTTTCCACTATTTCACCTATCTTAATAACTTCGGCAAATGTTTTGCCAACAACAGAAAGTAAATAATGAAAGTAGTCTGGTTCTTGTGCTTGGAGGAAAACATCAATCATTTCAGACTCTTTCATTGGCGGCTTAACCCTCGCAGCTTGCTCCCTCCACCTTATAGCATATTCACGAAAATTTTCGATGGTCTTTTTTTTCATGTTGGCCAGTGAAGTACGATCTGGAACTATGTCAATGTTATATTGAAATTGTTGAACAAAACATCGAGCCAAATCATCCCATGTATGCCAGTTAGAAGTATCTTGATATATGAACCATTCTGAAGCAATTCCCATCAAACTTTCCCCAAAATAAGCCATGAACAATTCTTCTTTATTTCCGGCCCCTCTCAGTTGATTACAATATCTCTTTAAATGAGCTAGAGGATCTCCATGTCCATCATACTTCTCAAATTTTGGAGTTTTAAAACCAATGAGTAGATGAACGTGGGGAAACATGCATAAATCATTGAATGAGACACTTTTGTGACCTCTCAATCATTGCATATCTCTTACACTCTGTTCCAGACTCTTCATTTTCCTAGCCATTTCTTCATGTCCTCGTTTTTAGCAATTTTTCCAGCTCCAATAGGAAAACTATACTGATGAGTGTGAGGATGAGAGCTTGAAATTTTAAGAGCCTCTTCACGAGTGTATCCATGATCATGAAGAACTTGGGACGAGGGATCATTATTAGATTTGGGCGCCATTGTTGGTTGTGGAATGCTATTAGTCGGTGTAGTTCGCACGAAGAGTGAGTTACTCATCATAGGTATACTCAAAGGGCGCATTGTAGAAGTTCCAGCAACGTTGGATGTGTTAGCATAAGGACCAAATCCAGGTGGATAAATTGGATCATTTGTCGACACTGGGATAGGGGTGACATGTTTGTATTTATATAGTCAGAGATTGAAGATGGTGGAGCTTGTCCACTCATCCAAGCTTCGTACATCTCTGTCATATGTTGTCTTAATACTCTTACTTCTTCTGTTGACTCTTTTTCTTGTGAGGTCATCTGGTTTTGTACCTCATCATTGTCTGAATCATTTCCGTCTTTCTGAACCATTTTCTTTTTCCCTTTTGACCTTGTATTGTAGGGATGAGATGCCAGCTTAACCACAAACCAACCACCTTAATTTAACTGTGTGCATGAGTGATAAAGTTTGTTAGGGTTAGACATTTCTTAATTATTAATTTATTTATTTTTTTTTTTTTTAAAAAAAAATTGATAATGCATCGATCAAATCTGTAACATAATTTGATGGCATGATTAAAGATGATTGTATTTTTTCTAAAACTTAATAACTAAGTTTTTTTTTTTTTATTTTTAAAGCTTTCTTGCTTTTTTTTTTGAATTTTTAAAATAATTTTTTTTAAGATCACGAACCCATAGAGGGTTGCCTACGTATCTCATTAGGGTGAGAATCAGGTGTGCGTAGTTCGTTCAGTTTCAACGGCTTAATTAATTTTTTTTATATACTAACACTTGTCTGAAAATGAAATATTTTGATTTTTTTTATTAATTATACAAAAGAAACTTAAATATATTTTTTAGTTGAATAGTGAAAAATCTTTTTTTTTTTTAAAGTATAATAACTCCTAAAAGAAGAAATTTTTTTTTTTGTAAAAATCGAAATTTCACTACACTAATCACACTAAATGAGTCAACTTCTAGAGACTTTCTAAATAGATGCATTTCCATATAGCACATAAAATGAGCTAAATTGTCAAGTAAGAGAGGGATACTTGTCCTAAACGGACTCAACTCTTGTTTCAAGACTCACTAAGTCAAATATAAATTATTCAAATGAGTGGAGCCTACTAGTGGTAACCAGGACCTAAAGAAGATAGGTGTCTAGACTGGCTTACTCAAGTGGACAACTCGAGCCAAGGAGGGGCAACTTATCGGTAGCAGCGCTATTCCGATTTCATTGCTTGTCCAACCTCGCCTAACATATGTGACTAAACATCCTTCACTGGGTGCCAAAACACTCCAGCTTTATCTCAAGGGAAAGTAGGATGCATAACTACATTCCTGTGAATGTGCGCAAGTGTAATCAGAGACTCATAAGGTGTGGGTAATTTTTATTTTTATTTTTTATTTTTAGAGAAGTTCAACAATATAAATATAAAAGCAAAAAGATGAACAACAAGTAGCACATTAGGCCATCAAACAAAATATATCCACTCAAATAAAATAATAAAATAAAGTAAAAGTCAATATACAAAGCTCGAATTCTGGTTATTCCCCAGCGGAGTCGCCAGAGATGTCACACCCCTTTTTTCGCGGGCGCGGAGGCGAGAAGGGTTTTTCCAATTTAAGTGACGTTATTGATTAAGGGATTATTTTATTTTTCAGAGTCGCCACTTGGAATTGAGTTATGGTGTTCCAAGTCACCTTTTTGTTTTAATCCTTAACCAAAAGGAAATGACTCTTTATTTTGGTCTGCGGACCAGAAATTCAGGTAAGGAATTCTGTTGACCGAGGGAAAGGTATCAGGCATCCCTCGAGTCCCGTGGTTCTAGCACGGTCGCTTTTATTGACTTATACTAATTTTAAAATATTTTTGGATATATTATTTTTAGGCCATGAATTGTTTGCATTTTTTATTGTTGAAATTTTATTTGGTCTCAAATCAGATGCATAACTGCATTCTTGACTTTGACATTTGGAGACATAACTGTCTTCCTCTCTCAAGTTCATCACACCTAATAATTTTTATTTACACTTCTTGATTTAAATTAATGAAAGTTAGTTATTAAAATAATTTGATCAAGGTGCGTAATCGCATCCTTGAGTTTTTAGTGTCTCAAAAAAGATGTGTAACCACATTCTTAATTGAAACAAATATTTATTAATATGCCTAAAATTAATCTAGTCATTAAAATAAATATTTTTTCTTTATAAATAAAACTAAATAATGTAAAATAAATATAAATGTTGATGATACAATATGTAATTCTGGCATTATCTGCATAGCTTTTATTTATATGTTAATGTTTTATATTTTTATTACTCTTAATGTTAATGTCAAAATTAAGCATACACTTTTTACTACAACAAAACAATAACAAATTGTTAGAATAAATCTTATTTTTGTGTGATAACATAAAACAAAAATAATTCATTTTATTTATTTATTTATTTTTTAGCTTATTTATATCTACTTTATCATTATTTTTTAAATCAAGACAAGAAAAGATGTTATGACCTATTCATTTTAAAATATCACAACTAACATTTTTTCTAAAAAAAAATTCAATGTACTAACTCTAAAACCTTAATTAATTTTCTATATTCAATGAGATTCTACGTGACATTAACTACAAACTTATTCAGAGCATCAAAATTATACAATAATAAATAACAACAAATGTATTTAATTTTACATTTTTATTTCAATCGAATTCTGAATGAAACAAAACTATATAAGGAAAAATTCACAAAACTACATCAGATTTCATATATAAACTAAAAGAGATAAGTTAAAGTTGAATACCGCAAAAATCTTGACTGAACCTCGATTAGAACACCCACAAAACTTTTGTTTGGCGTATGGAGTGATATATATATATTGTGTTTAGATAAAGTAGTAATGAAAAAAATGGGAATGTGTTTTTTGATTTTTTTATTGCTGAAAATTTTCTGATTTGGGAGTGATTCCTCTCCTCTTTTTTTTTCCATGTGTTTATGCTGAAAATCTTTTTCTCTTTTGCTTTTCTCATGTGTGCATATATATAGTATGTAGGAGTGTATGTGGGTGTGTGGGTGAGTGGAGAGAATCATGTGAGAGTGTGGGAAGTGATAGTGGGGTTGTGGGTAGATGTGATGATAATGGATAATATTCTTATAATTTAAATATATCAAAATTATAAATAATAAATATTAGTTATCTAGAACCAATTAAAAAACTAAATGGCTAATTAAAAATATAATTAAGAAACACTAGTTTATTTATTACATTTAAATTATAAGAAGATATATTTTTGTAACTTTTCATTTTTTTTTAACAATTTAAATAAAACTTACCTTAAAAGATGATTCTATTTGTGTTGTTTTCGAATCTATAAAAATAACTTAATAAAAATAAGACAAAACTAAAATATCTAACTTAAACATAAAAGAAATATTTAAGGAATAAAAAATAGTATAAACTCTTATGTTCGGTCAAAAATTACGTGTCTACAATTAGTATAATAGATAAAGTTAACAGCTTAAACTTTTTTATATATCCATATAAAAATTTCATATGAATAGTACAGAAAGTATAATTCTAAATTATTCCATCCAAACATTTACTAATTAATTAATATTTCGTAGAAAAAGTTATATAAAACTTTAAAACAATAAATACACAAAGAAAACTCAAATACCAATTTTAATTTGTACAGGAACTAAATAAATTATATAATTCAAATACTGCAGAAATATGAATAAGTGAAAAGCGATTATCAATGATTTTATAAATTAATGTGTGGATGAGTATTGATATCAATAAAGAATATGAAAAATTGGTCAATAAATGATAATATTGTGACTTTTATTTTTATAAATTCATAAAAATAAATAAGAAAAAAGGAAAACATTTAAAAATTATTTTTTTTTTGTGCAATATTTTCATGTTGTCAACTTTAATCATGGGTTCATCTTGAAATGTAGTAAACATAAATAAATGTTGGGATATATTTTTAAAGGAGTTACACCTTTCCTTTTTAAAATTAATTTAGTGAGCAATTATCTTATTCTTTAATTGACTAATTATGTATATACTTTAGATTTTTGAAAATTATATTTAAAAAAAGAGAGATCTCATAATTAGGAGAGTGAAAAGGCTGATTTTATTTGTTTCCAAGCTATTTTATATGATATTTTATTAGACTACTCTTTTAATAAATTTTCATTCTTTAAGAAGAAAACAAAATATTTGAGTGATAAATAATTAACTTTTAAATTTACAATAAATAACAGGAATAAGTGGAGTACAAAGTTTGAGATATTTAAATTCTAACAATAAATAATAGAAATTAATGAAGGTAATAGTAATTGACAACTTTTTAATAGTAATAATAAATAGAAATATAGAGAAAATTAAAACATAAAAAAATAAATATAAATAGGATATTTTAAATATTAGCTTTATATACTATATCGATAGATATAAAATTTTATTTTCTTGGAAAAATGAAAAGTTGAAGTTAAATATTTAGACCTATAAATTTACAACAGAGAACATGAATAAATAAAATAATAATATTTTATACATTTAAGTTTTTAAATAATAAAAATGAATGGAGAGCATAGAAATCAAATAAATAAATAATAAATAAATAGGATCATTGTCTTCTTTTTTTTTTTGAAAAAGAGAGTATTGCACATAATGTTTATAGTTTTTTTTTTAATTGAAGAATTATACGAATACTTAAGTTTGTTATCATTTTTTTAATTCATTGCTTGGATAACGCTTGTTTTTTTTTTTTGTAAGTTATCAAATTTTCTCTTCTTAAAATGGTTCTAATCATGGTATCGTATTTACACTTTAATATGTAAATAAATAATAACATCGAGTACATAATGTTCGTTTTAAAATGTTGCAAAACGATTTATGATAAAAAATCACAAGAACTAATCATAATTTAACCTAATAAATTATATATGTACTATTACAGTCATATAAAAGAAATTTTTTTATCAAGTTTCTCTTTCTTAATCTTCTTATTTGTCTTATTTATTATTTTATATCTTTCCATTACTTTTTAAAAAAAATTATTTTAAGAAAAAAATATATAAAAAGGTATAATTAATGGAATTTTAAAATATATTTTAAGTTCTTCAATAAAGTACATAAATGAAAGATAGAGAAGAAGAACGAAAAACTAAAAGATCAAAGTACTGTAGTAATAATTTTATCGTAATACTCTATATCATCTTCTTTCGAAATTCACTGTAATAACCTGTCAGATCAATTTTTGGAAATTTTTTAAAATTAATTATTATTTTTTCCCCTAGAGATAGTTCCTCG